>JAMAHW010000128.1:0-71815 GCA_023627715.1 Periconia sp. R9002
TTAGCTAAGAAAGGTCTTAGTTTATTCTAAGTTCTATTAAACTTTTCTATAGTTAGGAGCTTTAGTAGTTTCTTTATCGCGCTTAACTAGAGCTAATAAATAAGTATTAATTATTCTTACTACTTACCTAGTACTACTTTAAGTTGTGCTTTATTTTATTTAAGACTATCTTTTAGAACTTTATTTTATACTATTAAGGCCTAGATAGTTTCTTTTATTTATTAATAATCTATATTATCTAATAAACGCACTAATAGAGCTGCTGCTCCTTTAGGTTATTATTTTAGTACTATTATTTAGCTTAGACTATACGCTACTTACGCTTTACTCTCCTAATACTTAATTATTAAACTATTAGGGTCCTGCTTAGGCCTTAAAGTAGGATACTAAGTGGTGCGTAAGGGGAGTAAATAGAAGTATAATATTATAAGATAAGGGTAGGATGTATAACCGTTAATAGGCACGATGTAATAAATTCTAAATAGTAGATATTAGATGTAGGGTAGCTCTTTAGTTAAAAGATTAAATTAATAATAAAGACTATTTAAGGAGTGTAATATATGCTTATTATATACTAATAAAATTCCTAAGCTCTATAGCTCTATAGCTCTATAGCTCTATTTACGTAGAGATAGTAGAGCGTAGAGTTATAGAGCTATTATATAATCTCTTATTACGTGTCTATATTATAGTCTGCTTTAGGTCTAAGATTCTAGTCTTTATCTGTATAGTGCTACTTATAGTAATTATTGAAATTACACTTACTATAAGTGCTAAGAGTAATTCTGTGAGGCATAGCTGTAATAAGATACTAGAATATTATTATTAGGTAGTTTAGTATTATTAAATTCTATAGTAGCTAGCTTAGAGTCCTCTTCTAAGCTAAAAAAAAATAAATTTTATATATAGCTATTTTTTTCTTTTACGTTCTATATAAAATTTTATATAAAAAGCTACTTTTATAGTTATATAATAAACTCTTTAAGCTATAATTTTTCTTTTTTTATACTAACTTAGTTATTTTTTAGGCTAGTTATTTCTTCTACGTTACTTAGTATAGCTAAAGTACTAAGCTAATTAGTTACTACCTCTACTTTTTTATATATAAGTTAGTTTATCTTTTCTATCTACTTATAGTCTACCTTATTTTAAAATTCTATAGGTAGGTTACTACTTATAAAATTCTATAGTATAGCTACTTACTTACTAAAGGTAAGTTATAGCTATATATTAAGTATAGATAGTACTCTATTATTATTATATAGTTTATTATTATTTTAAAAGTTAGATAAGCTTAAAAGTAATATAGGTAAAAAAGCTAAAGAAGTAATAAAAAGTAGCTAAAAGTATATTATAAAATATAGAAAAGAGTATATTAATTTTTAAGCTAGTAGAAATAGAGCTACTACTATCTATAGTAGTATAGTAGAATAAAGATAAAGTAGTACGTATAATATAAAATAAAAAAAATATATTCTAGTTTATCTTAAGTAATATAGAGGAACTAATATAGATAGTATAGCTTATTAATAATTAATAGGTATATATAGCGTGGGTTAATCTAAAAAGATATATAGTATAGTTTAAAAAAAGTAGAGTAGTATAATAAGTATAGAATGTAGAATAGAAGATAGGTACTATATATTTAGTACTAAGTAAAAATATTAAGGCCCTATATTTTAATTAGATATATTAGTACCTATTATACCTTCTAAGAATAGAATTTACTATTATAAATATTATAGTAGATAGGTTTTCTCTATTAGTTTTTTTATAAATATCTACTTTTATACTTAAGCTTTATAGTTTAATTACTATTTAGTTTTATTCTTTTCTACCTAGGTATAATTTTAATAAGAAGGTATTATATAGAATATAAGAGTTTAAAGTATAAAAATAAGTATAGTATAGGATAGATAGAATAAATCTAAAAATTTCTCTAGTTATATAGGAGAGTGTAATAGTTATTTATTAGTATAGTAGAATAAGTAAGTAGGTAAAGATAACCTCTATATTTCTTTAGTAGATAGTTTAGTTAGCTAATAAATTCTATTAGTAGTAGAATATATAGTTTAGTTAGCTAATAAATTCTATTAGTAGTAGAGGTAGTAAAATATATAGTTTAGTTAACTAATAGATTTTATTAGTAGTAAGGCGTATAGTTTAGTTAGCCTATAGATTTTATTAAGTACTAAGGCGTATAGTTTAATTAGCCTATAGATTTTATTAGTAGTAAAGCGTATAGTTTAGTTAGCTTATAGATTCTATTAGTAGAAAGGCTATACTATAAACTTATCTACTTTTAGCTTAGAAAAAGAGATAAGATAAGGCCCCTATAAAAGGATCTTAAGGGAGAATTTATATAGGAGAATTAATATCTAATTTTTTCTAAGTCCTACGCAGCCTACTTAGACCTAGACTTTAGGTAGTATCTCTATTTTTACAAGAAAGCTAAGTACTATAATATCCCTTATATTAAGTTTATATATAATCTCTATAGAAATATAAGTATAATAAGATATTATACTAGGTCTATAGCAGCTAGCCTAGTAGGTGTTATTAAGGCCGTCGCTGTCTTTTTATCTTTATTTAGTTTAGCTATTTACGCTTAGTAATTTAAAAACCATTATTATTCTTAAGACAGTTTTTAGGATCTTAAATACTACGGCTATTATATTAATAGAACCTCTATCGCCTAATACTAGAAGAATAAAAACTACTGTAATTCTTTTATAAGCACCACTTGTTTAGTTTTAGGTCTAGATTAACCTACTACTATTTGCTATTAATAATTAAAGACAGCCGGCTGCAATCCTTAAGGATAAGCATAATAAACCCTAGCGAATAATGCCCTCCGGGCGAATAACTAGGGCCTAAGCTAAGCAACTCATGGTTTACCTCTATCTAACTACTACCTGCGTTAGCCTTAGGATTAGCGGTATTAGATAATGCGTTGCTCTAATAGCATTAGGGTTTATATACAACGACCTCAATCTCGCAGACTGGAGCTAGATAACCCGAAATTTAATTAACGGACTGGGCTTCTGCTGCTTCGCCTCTGGAGCGCTTGAGGTGGCCCTGGACATGCCACTAACACAGGAGCACCGTTTGATCCTGGAATGGCTTGGAATTATCGCTGCAGTAGTATTCTGCACGGTTCAGACCCAAGACATGGCTGACCAAGTGGGCGATCGGTTGCGACGCAGACGATCCATGCCGCTAACGTTAGGCGACGGCCCGACACGTTGGATAACTGCGCTACTTATGATAGGTTGGTCCGTTGGCTGCGCACTTTATTGGGATGTGAACAATGTTGCATGCGTTATGACTGTGGTTTTGGGCCTTGCAGTTGCGTGGCGCACACTAGTGCAGCGCAGCTGCAAGTCTGACAAGGTTACATTTCGCGTTTGGAATGCCTGGATGGCGATTCTGTACGCGCTTCCTTTGTTCGCAGCTGTTGCCAAACACCCTGCGATGTGATAATGCTCCGTGAAGCTATAGCCGGACGTCGGGAAATGGCTCAATTGCGGCGACTCAATTTATAAGCACTTTGCTAGTATATATGAATAGACCAGGTGGCGTGCCGCAGTTCACACTTCGACGCTTACTACAACCCACTACTAGCTCCAGGCTCACAGAATACACACGGTCATGTCTAAGCCAGCTTTTGTACTTCTTCATGGTGCCTGGCACTCTCCAAAATGCTGGGACCCGCTCGTTGAAGAGCTCACGAAATCGGGTTATGATTCCGTTGCACCTGCACTTCCATCCAGCGGGTCCTCTCCTCCCACTCCTGACTGGTCGGCGGATATCGAAACAATCCGTCGAACTGTTTTTGAACTCGTGGAGAAGGAGCGTGACGTTGTCGTGGTTATGCACAGCTTCAGCGGCATGACCGGCGGTACGTCTCTGGATGGGCTTGACAAGGAGTCGCGCATCCAAGCAGGTTTGAAAGGCGGCGTTATAAGACTTATCTATGTTGTGGCCTTCCTAGTACCTGAAGGATTCCAGCACTCACAACAAGGCACTCGCGAAAACATGGTACCTCAGATGAAGACTGATCTCGAGGTGCGATTCATCCAATGGCATTGCGGTTAATTCCCTCTGACCCACTATCTAGGCTGGTACCATCACAGTGGAACCTGAAGACGTCAAGAGCATGTTCTATCAGGATTTGGACGACGATACCGTCACCGAGTTGACGAAGGAACTTCGTCCGCAGAGTTTTGGTTCTTTCTGGAGCAAGACTACTCATGCTGCTTGGCGCCACATTCCCACCACCTATATACTCTGCACTGCGGATGTACCGACGACGGTAGCTGCTGCCCAGTATCTCTATGAAACTGCAAAAGCAAGCGAACCGAACAAGATTGAAAAACTGATCAAGGTCGACGCTGGCCACAGCCCCTTCATTAGCAAGCCTGAATGGACAGCGAAGACCTTAATCGAGGAGGCTAACTAGGCCTCTTAGCGCGCAGTCTGAGGATTCAATGTACTGAGTCATCATGTAACTAATTAAACCAAATGTGAACGATGATTTAATTTGTTCGAAGTCTTCAAAAATAGTTTCTTTTCTTGACGAAAGTGGTGTGCGCTGGTATTGAAAGCAACATGCATTTCATTGTACCTTAGGTCACGCTTCATTGCTCTGTTAATTTTTTTAGTTTTTGCTATTACAGATTGAAGTGGCGTTCAATTATGGATCCATACACAATTGAGAAAATGAACAGGTGGTGTGTGGAGAAAATATACTCAGTGATTGACATTATTGTCCATTTGGAATTCATCTCGCAGACATGTTGGTCAGATAGGACATTGTGCAATTACAGTCAATCGCCCCACATTATAAGCAACTTCCTGCCGATGCTGAAAAACCTTCGAAATTAAATCTCTGCAACTGTCCCCGAGGTTCGCACTAACAGAATCCAATGCCTTGTAACTGACCTCTTCAGAAGCCATGAGAGCAGTGTCAAGTTGAAATGATAGAAGCTCGTGGGGGAATAATCGATTGTTGACTTCGACATTGGTAAGGCCAATTTCTTTGAAAATTTCCGGTAGTCTGATGGGCCAACTAGAATGTACTTCAGTATGCACGGTGAAGCAATTGTAGCGATACTTACTCATCAGCCGTCCAATCAGGTCTCGTTCCTCCCATCGTTCCGATCATGCGAAGTAGCGGTGTTATATGATCTGGGGCGTTTTCACCCTCGGCAGTCCTCATCGTTTTCCACTTGCTGTAATCAATCTCACCCCAAGAAATCCATCCACCGGGCTCTGCACATCGTTCAGTTCTCGTACATGACATTAGATTCATCATGCTCACTCAGTAATGTGACCAGGTTCTCGATGATTGGCCTGGGGTCATTGTTGTGCACGGCGAGATGGAACAATTGGATGTGAACGATGTCGTAAATACCCCGAAAATGCGTTGGTATTGGCTGCAAGCAATCTACCTTATAGGTGGATACATTGTTGGGTAGCCACTCTTTCGGTGGACATTGGGTAAAGTCGATGTCAAAACCATCTATCTGGGCCGACGAAGGAAGATGCCGAGCTAGGTCTACAAGCCAAATCCTACACATGACAAGTTAGATGCTAACGACTCCTCACTAGTCAAGGTCAATTAACCCAGTGCCAACGCCGATTTCCGCGACGCGAAGATTGTAGCTGCTGATAGGAATGCTTGGGTGCAAGGTGAAGCCTCCATCCTTCCATAGAAAGTATTGAAGGTTCAACCTTTAGTTGTTATTTGATCAGTGGATAGGCCTGGACAACTGGCGGAAAACGAACCTGGCGTTTGCAGAAAATCCCCTTCCTAGGATGTATGCTTCTTGCTCCATAGATTCAATACCAATGCTACAGTGGAGGATCTTGCAATGGAAGAGATACAGTTCGGAATATCATTAAACATTGCTTTATGACCAAACTTCTCACGTGCTGCCCAACTAAAATTATGCACACCAGGGGGATGTATCTGCTAGGGACCCTGCAAGGATCTCGCACAGGCGACGGATATAACGCCACTCCAGAGACAGTTTCGTAGGCTGCAATATATATTTGGGGGCCATTTTGTCGCATTTGCTCGGCAGAGGTCAGTGTACCGGGATCTCAAGCTTTACCACCCTTCGGAATCCGAAGTACCCTGACATTCTTGGACACTGCCTACCTCTATCATGCGACCCACTCGCACATCTATCAGGTTGTTCCGCCAGGCTCCCCCTCTCTATTGCGACGCAAACGGTTCTATTTGACGGGAGGACGGCAATACTCCTTTGATCACGATCTTTAGCCAGCCATGGCTCCTTACAGAACTTCCATGAGCTTTCCCACGACGATTCTTGCCGTGAATAGCATCGGTCTTTTGATTTCCTTTGTCGCAGTAGTGTTAAGATTTTGGACGCGACGGATGCGACGTACAAAGTTAAAACTATCAGATTATACCATTATCGCTTCATGGGTCAGTGCCAGCATGAATGACGCCGGCGTTGTGTTTCTGACATTATCGCACAGTTTTTCACAGTAGGTCTTGTGATTAGCGAGAATACTGCGTTACAAGAGGCGGGGTCGGGCAAGTTACTCTCACTGTTACCTTAGATGAGCTTCTTTTTGCGACAAAGGTACTTGAAATACTCCCAGAATCTCGTGTATGAAATCTAATATACCCTAGCAATTCATAGTCATCGGAGTCACTGGAACAATGGCAGTGACGCTGGTCAAGATATCCATTCTGGATTTGTTCATCTCGCTCTTCGAGTCATCATATCGATTCCAAATTGCGGCCTACATTCTTATGGGAATAACGTCGAGCTATGGGATTTCCTTTGTTATAGTGACACTGGCAGGCTGCAGGCCATTTCAAGCCAACTGGGACAAGTTAAGCTATCCGGATTATACTTGCATCAACACTTCTCACTTTTACGTCGCACAAGCTGCGATCGGCGCTGCCCTGGACATCATGATACTGCTTCTCCCGACATCCATTATTTGGAAGCTGCACTTGAAGACGTCAAAGAAAGTTGGATTGACGTTGCTCTTCTCCATTGGTATCTTGTAAGTATCACTCTCATCGCAAAGTCAGTATACCAACGAGAGTCTTCGGTTAACGAAATAAATGCAAAGAATTTGTGCTATATCTTTGTCCCGTCTCGTCTACAACACACGACAGACGTGGATGACTATTCATTTTACAGAGTATGCAGGAATTGCAGCTATACTCGGAGCTTTGGAGGCCAATCTTTCCATTGTCTGCGCCTGTCTACCAGTTCTTCAACCGATTTTCGCAAATTTTACTGAGCAAGATTCGGTCAAGCTCACCTCATCGACCGATAGACCGGGCTACTCGGTCTCTGAACAGGAGCTCGAAAGCGCGCGTCAGCAACGAAATCACAACAAGCTCTACCCATTGAGCAGGCCATCTGACAATTGTCCTAGTATGGAGGAAGATATTGGTGGACCGGCTTTATCTCCGCCCGGTCTCATGTCAAGGGGACTGAGTGCGAATGGGCCGTATACTTTTGGAAACCCGGATGAGGCCTTTGAAATGCAGCTGCTCGAAGGAAACCTAACGCAGCCAACGCAAGAAGGGAGCATCAATGTTATCAAGACATGGGAAGTTGATAGGGACTGATTCAAAAGTTGCTTTGTCAAAAACATAATGCAATGCTTACGACCGCTCAACAATAATCATCTACCGTTTTTTCAAACGTGAATGTTCCATATACATCAAGCTGGATACAATCCTTTTACCCGTCGTCGATGCGGAAGCTGTCCCGACATGCACTTGCAACAATGATCGGCAATACCCTCGACAGAATTGCCGGGTCTCACATCTTTCTGGCCGCTGATGTCGACGCAGGGCAGGTGTACAATAGTGACATATTAACTCTGCAGGTTTACTACAAATACTGAGACGGACATAATCCAATAACGAGTGATTGTTTCCATATAGGCACACTCCGTTGCATCACCAAAGCCTATTCGACAGGGATGTAGCCAACCTTTGGAAACCCTCCATAACGAAAACCTAATTTGATCAGTGACGTGTACGTGTTTCAGTTATCAGTCCGGAGGAGAACTCACAATCATCTAATGTCTCTAGATAGTAGGCAAACATGCGCAACAGGTTGCCAAAGTTGATTGTAGATAAGAGTAATGTGAGGTAGAAGAAGAAAAATTTTCCTACATCGAGTTGAAGGCGGGAGAGGAAATAGTAAGGAAGTACACATAGAACGTGCTGAAAGGCTATCAGCGGTATGTCGATGAGAAAGCGGGTAAGGGCCACGGCGGACGGGCGAAACATATGTAAACGGGCTTTCTGGCCATTAGCATCAGCGATACCTGAAGATGAAACAACCTACCTTGACGCTCAAGTATTGTGCGGTTGCTGTGGGCCGCAAATAACTCGGGAAATTGCAAGACACCGTTGACGGTCAATGCAAAATACAATATACCCCCGCGGGTAAAAACACCCTGAACAGTGTTCGTAAGATCAAAGTACATGCTTCCACCCAGCAGCGATATGACTATCGTATTGATCCACTTTGTGTAGTACACCCGACGATGATGTAGCGCGAGTAGGTACTCTCTCTTTAGGCACTGCGCAATCTGTTCAAAAAACGAGAGCTTATAGGTTGACTTGCTTGTGACACTCATGGTCGTCCTGCGTGCCCTCTCAGCCGAAATCTCATCTAATAAAGCAGCGTATTCCAAAGATGTTTGGAATGCTACCGCGAGGTCTTTGCTGGAATGCATTGTGGACGCCTTGGAACCTTTGGAGGCAATTTTGTATTTGGCATCGACAACGTTGATGAGATACTCGGAGGTATTGAGAGTGGGGTCCCTGATAAAGCCCATGTCTTCGAAGTATTTCGCTGCTGCATGAGCATGCCCAAAGAATATTTCGTTGCCTTCATCTAGGATCAAGATTCTGTCAAAGAGATCAAAAACGTCATCTCCAGCTTGGTAGATTGCAGCCAATGTACTTTTGTGGCCTATGTCGGTAACCTTGCGCAAGGCCTTTACGAACTCGATGGTCGTAAACGAGTCTAAGCCTCGAGTTGAGTTGTCGAAACACTGAAGCAAAGCGCCGGTCGCGAAGATCTCTGCTATAGAAACACTACATGTTGTCAGTCTCGTCCAAGAAAGATTGTGCAATCTAAGCGACCAAATATGTACCGTTTGCGTTCTCCCCCTGATATACCTGGAGTGAAGGCACCGCCGACAGGAGTATCTAAGGTACTGCCAAGGTTCAATAGCGTAGCCATTGCTTCGGCTATCTCATCCACAGTTGATGTAGCGCGTTCGTTGATCTGCTGGCCGGCTCTGATGGCGAAGTCGAAAGTTTGCCGTACTGTCAAAGACTCCATATGATGATCTTGCTCTGGCATGAAGACTGCATCTTCTTTGTGCGAGCGATCGAACTCCCCTGGAGACAGGTTGTTGTACATTATGTCTCCATGCATTTGTAGGGATGAGGAATTGGCTGCTGTTCGTAGGAAGGTAGAGCAGCCACTGCCAGGTCGCCCGAGAACCAGGAGCATCTCCCCGGGTTTCACTATGCCGCTTACCCCAGAAATGATCGTTCTTGAGTCGGAGCGGTTTCTCTTGCTATAATCTTTACACAAAAGGGATGTTACGAATCGGTACTGGTCCGGCCCAAATGTACCCAATATATGTGACCATAAAGTGTTCGCTGGCTTGAGTCTTTCTCCCGGGGCGCTGACAGAGAGATCGCGAAAAGTCAGTAGCACTCCAGGAATATCAGAGTCCCCTCTTTGTAGAAGCTCCTGCATCGCGAGTGAGGAATGTCCAACATGAGCTGGATCGCTGGATGGCCCGGAAGAATTGCTCTTCTCGTCCATGTCGGCCAGGAAGGTAGCCTAGAAAACTTGATGGGAATTTTGGTAATGGTTCAAAGAAAAGTTCGCCGATTTTTTTTTGTTTCTGCTGTTTGCCAGTATTTTGATGAATTGTTGATGTTTGTTCAGCGGCGAAGACGCGCAAAGTCGAATGTTTAGGCTTCCCGTAAAGTGACTGGGGTAGGGACTTGTTTGGTTGTAGGCAGAAATGACGACAGAAGGCAAGACAATTACCAGAATTTGGTGTCGGAGATGAGTGGAGGTGCTGCGTCTAAAGTCATGTAAAGTTCGGACAATTTTGGTTGACCTGCAGTTGTTGTCCGTGCATCGGAAAACAGAGGATTGACCAATCAGACCTTGTTGTGTTCCTGCAGACACATCAAGTGAGGAATGTATTTCTGCCCATACCATGGCTTCATCTACTGCTTCATGTTCTAAGTGATTTTCGACATCTACAAGCCATGATTGCACATGAGAAACCAGACGAGGGAAGTTTGGACGGGTACACTTTGGGGAGAAACTATCTTGCATCAGGAAGGTATGTATGTGCGGTGTGTTAATATTGGTCAACGCAAAACCATCTCTTTCACACCTGTTATCTTTCTCGGTCGTGGCTGACACCAATTATCTATCATCAGGCTAGTCCTGCAGCATTTTCTCTGGAAGAATGCTATTGGATCCCTACTGCACCCGGACATTATACAGTCCTTGCAAGTGGGCCGCCTCCAGCCTGGCGGCTCAACGACTCTCCGGGTCGCTGATGTCGGCACCGGAACAGGGCAAGTTCCTCACGATCCGCTCGAACATATATCGGTGCCCCCAGAGACTGAGCTTCCATATCAAGCGTATGGCTTTTTGATCTAGCCTCATGGTCAGCCTTGGAGGGATTCGACATACGCTGCCACGGTTTTGATATTTCACCCGATCAATTCCCGCTAACGGAAAGGTGGCCGCCAAACACGCAATTCTCGGTCAGCGACGCATTCACAGATCCGCCGCAGGAGCTCTGGGGCCAGTTCGACGTGGTACATGTCAGGTTGTTCATTGCAGTGCTCTCAAAAACAGGGGATCCGGCACCAGTTCTGACACATTTGTTCAAATTGTTGAGTATGTATTGGCCCAATCTCATCCCATACTACGGAATGCCGAGATAGGCGACTGACGTGACGGACCACGCGCAGGACCCGGAGGGTGGCTGCAGTGGGATGAGGTGGATTCGGCTAACCACTATGGCATTCACAAATTGAACCCAACTGGTTCCAGTCCTGCTCATGACGAGCTTGTGGGCATGCTTGGGGGCAACACACGTCGATGGACTCAGGAACTGTATAAACATATGGCCCAAGCAGGTTTGACAAACACTAAGCAGGAAGTGTACGACGCTGGAAGTGAATGGTTGGAACCCTGGCTTTGGAATGAGCTCATGGTTTTCGATGAACTAGCCGACAAACGAGACGATGGAGTTAAGATCCGCCGGGCTGTTCACGGTGCGTATGCCGAGTCCAAGGATGCATCCGTTGGCGCTGTTATCAGAACCAGCCCAACCGTGACAGTCGGTAGAAAGCAGACCGCCGATAGTATAACTTAGCTATTTTTTCGCGGGAAATATCTATTGAAACATGCTATTTTTTTGTTTCTTCTACTGCAGCTAAAACGCTTAGCAGCGGTAATACTTCAAGTAGCTCCTATAACTCCTAGTATCTAAACACGCTTACACCTAAACAAGGAGTGGTGTGAAACGAATCGGGGACGATTTGTTCTATTCTCTGGTATTCTGGCTCCTATATTATTTTCCCAACAGTTTGTAACCCTTCAGTGTAGGTACGACTTAAGCTATCAACTATAGCTAACATGATGCCTGAGGTGTCTCTAAAGTTTCTTTTATCGAGAATTTAAAGACTTGGTTGAGATCTAGGTATACGGTGCTTAGAAATGTGAACCAATGACCCAGAATCTCGTCGACTGTAAAAGTTTCGACTTCTATCCTCCACATCTCATTCTGTGGATGGTCACGATATGTCCGCACTCCGGACCCAAGGGAAACGAACGTGTCGAGGAAGTCGTTTTTCACACAGTCCAACGGCCTCCCTATACATGACTACGACCGGGTTGTTGTATCCAAACATACCCGGTGATACTGCCCACCAAGCATGGGCCAAGGAGCATGGAACCTAGGGTGGCTGAAAGCAGCCATCATGGCGTCTCGCATACTGACAGGGGCTCCGTAGGAACTGATTATAGTCAGGCCCCCGCCAACGGCTTTCAGTGGAAGGACACTAGATTCGGGACAAGTTAATACAGGAACTAGCGTGTCACACCAGTTTCAGAGCGTTTATGAAGTATAAGATGATTGGTGGGTATCAAGAAGGGGACACCTGATGGCTGTTTTTGCGAGGGTAGGGTGAAGAGAAAGAAAGGCACTTACACTTCGCATTCGTCGTTTCCATTGCTTAGCACCCCTCCGGTTACCCCGTATCTAGCAAGGACCGAATCCACCCAAACTTGTGTGATAATTGTGTTCGATTCAGGGGTGCGGAGTTCAAGCCACGCCTCGGAGAAGTATCTCTCCGCGTCAGCCAGCACGGTTGCGTCGGTTCAAACATCGAGGACTGTGCTCGACAATTTACAAAACGAAATGGCCCATATGCTGCAAGAGATGTATGGAGTTAGAAGGTTTCAAGCAATGGAGGTATGGGCCCCTGCTGGTTTGGTCTTCTCTTCTCAAAAAATTCCTCTCTGGACAATACGGCAACTTACGCTTCGACCAGTACCACTCATCATATCATAACGGTCGTCTGGTGACTCTTTTCTCTCATCGAACTGCTCGTCCATTATCTCTCTCAGGATATAGAGCTCGTAGGAGAGGAAGGGAAAGAATAAGATATAAGGGGAGAAGGAGGGGAGAAGAGGGGGAGACAAACCAAACACCAGGAGGTTGCGACGGGGAGAACCATCGTCGGTGGGCTCAGGTGCTTGTGTTTCCAGAGTAGTTATCCAGGTAGTCGTTGATGTCAGCGTAACGAGATATCTGTTGTTTCTGACGTTCCTGTAGTATGCGTACTCGTCCTGGTCGAGGTCCATGTCAATGATTCTGTGATGGCGACTTCGGTGGGCCACAGAGAGCCATCTCCTAAGAGCTCCCATATTATGTATGAGAGTTGTCCAACTAAGTAAGAGAATAAGTCCGTAGCCTCGTGTGCTTCAACCTTCAACTGCAGAGAGCGGGTTCGTTTTCGTAACTTATAAAATAAAGGACCCCCAATCATAACTGCAGGATTCCCGAATCATGAATGTCTATTAACCAATTGATCAGCTGGGTCTTGAACTTGTGATGGTGGGGATGCGTAAGCTTCGTCTGTCTTCAGTAACTTCCTGTGAGGCACTCGAACGAGTCTCACGAATGAATTTCGAAAAGGGTCTGCACAGAGCTTACCACTGATCGGTATTCATTGCGTGGCGGATTATTATTTGAGAAGCTCTTAATTCTAGATTTGAGCGCTAGGTAAATTTACCTAAATATCAATTTAAAGTACATAACTAATGAAAATACTAATAGATACCTTATACAGTAGTAGGAACTTTAATTAGCTGTTTTAGCGTAGGTTTTCTTATAGCTTTCTTAATAATTATAATTCACGTAACTAACAGTTACCTGTGTGCATGTCCCAGCCACGGACGTTGCCTTGAGATCCCTACCAGTGTTAATACCGTGACAGATTTCACCAATCAATTGCGAAGAAGAAGACACTTTAATATTTCCTGTTATGCATTTAAAAGACCTTGCGAGGAACCCTTAAGAGCTTAAGATGCTAAGAGGGGCGTACGCAGCGGGAACGAGGTATACAATAATTATTACTTTAGTAGCGATATGTCTTGCGTTGGTTTGTCTTCTAGGAATGGAGTGGCTGAAACTAGAGAACAAGGCAGCAGGATCAGGAAATATCGAACTTTCTCCTGAGGAAGAAAACGAATAGAGCAAAAAGTAGGTAGAGTGTCCTTGCTCTCCCGAGTTATTGATCGTGTCCAGGCAGATTGAGCTCAGTTTCTGAGAAATCTAATACACCAATCATACTATTTGATTCGCTTTTGCCTCTCGTGTACAGCATGGCGTAGTCTGTGAATGCGTGACAGGAAGAATGGCCAAGGATCGTTCCATGCATACCCGATCGAAATCCCCACTACACTGCATGCCCCGTGGATGCGTCGTGTCTAATCATTGATGCGTATCATGTTGATTAAAAACGAGGCAATCAGGCGTGCAGTACTTTAGCGCCGGCGTATCGCCTTGGCCGTCCCCAGTATCTCCAATGCGCGCAAGGCAACCACGCAAGGCGACCCTGTAAGGTGAGCCCCGGAGCAACATAAGCTCCACCGTAGTTCGGGCTCAATAGCGACTGCACACCCTCCCGTAGTTATGCATAGAGTCTTCCTCGTGCTCTTCCATATGAATATGTATACCCCACTTCGCGGTTATTGGTCGCTGTTTTCCTTGTGCATATGCCGCTTTCATCATCCGTTGCCCCCCAAGCAGCACCGGGGCATCCTTTAACCTGTTGAACTGAAAATATAATTTTCCCAGCCACTTTCTCAATTTATTGGTCCATCCTCTCCTTCCCCCAAACTTCTGGTGGAATTCTATCGCAGTGAAAATATTCCTTCTGTAAAACCGCCTCCAGAATATTTATTCGCTTTGATTTCTTGGCCTTAATAGTATGCCGTACAATACAGCAAGAGCGTCCAGCAAAATGGGCCAATCATACCCAATCCCAGCTCCACGAGTACAGAAAGAAGTTTTCATGGTATAAAATTTTCCCCCGTTACCGTATCAAACTAATTAATTGTGCTTACTCGCTTTTTTAGGGTGTTATTTGGGCAGGAACAGCGTTGGGAACTGTAGCACTTGCTTCGCGCTACTATGTCCGTTTCCGATGCTTCAGAAAGCTGCTTCTAGATGACTACATTGTTGGGGTCGCTTGGTGTCTTATCCTAGCAACGGCAATTACCTGGCAGATGATTGTAGCCGACCTGTATGAAATGCTTGAGGTTGGAGCTGGTTTGCGCCCACCCTCGCCTACCTTCGTAGCGAATACCCTAAAGTACGCGCGGGGACAGTTCAGTGTACTCTTCTTATTCTACGTCGTCATCTACACCATCAAGGGAAATTTTCTGGTCTTCTTCCACAAACTTGGGAATCAGGTATGCATGCGCTGCTCAATGAACCATCACAACAGAACTAATGATTCCGCAGATCACAAGCTACCGCATCGCGTTCTGGTGTATCAGTGCCTTCACGGCCGCTTCTTTCTTTACCTCAATTGGTGATATACAGTATAGCTGTCTGCTCTCGGACTTTGAATATATCATATCGACCTGCGCCGCGGAAGACGCCATCAACTTCCAGAATGTCAGTTTGAAGGTGAACATGGTGCTCGATGTGGTCTCAGATGCTATGAGTAAGCCCCCATATTTGTTTTCTTGTGCATCATCTTTCCCCTTCCAACTTGACTTCAGATCTGCTTCTCCGGGATCTAAATCTTTCTTTTGTATACTAGAGCTGACAAGCATTCCACAGTCATAGCTCTACCCATCTCGATCCTTTGGAACGTCCGTATTAGCATGCGCAGACGAATGGCCTTGACCGCCATCTTCGGACTCGTTCTGGTTACGATGATAATCTCTATCATTCGAGTTTCTGTTGTAAGCAAGGATGCTAGCCATAACTCGAGCAAACAAGTGGAATCGACTTGGCTGTACATATGGCACTTCACCGAGTCATTTGTTGGTACGTATGGTACGCAAAACCCGTCTCTGGTCTATACCTGACACTTCCCCATAGCTCTCCTGGTAGCATGCCTGGGCTCTTTCCGTGCGCTCTTTGCCACCAAAGAACACGCCCGCGATGCTTTAGCGGCGGCCGAGAACCACCAACACGAAGCTGAGAAAGATAGCGATCACAAACGTCACCGCATTCTTGTTGCTCACTTCAAACACTTCCAAAACTCTTTGTTTGAAACAATTAAGGACGGAGAGAATTCGAGGTCGACGATGAAAGGTATGGAAAGAACCGAAAGCTCCAGCGTCACAGGCTTGCGAAGTGGAACAAGTATCGGTGGTGAGAGTGATGCGATTGCGCCTGAGAATAGCATTTGGCACGATAATTATGAGATGACGAACGTCACGGCATTGAATTCTCATGGGCTTACGCAAGTGGATAGTAACGTGTAAAGCACTCTATGTCAAAGTCCTCAGCGCATATCAGGATGATGGGTTGTATTAGGCAACCCTTTGACTTAGAACGAGAGAATGGTTTGAATGTGCTCAGATCTATGGGAAAAGTTGTATAGTTTCTATGAATAGCTGCTTCACGAGATTGATAACGCCTGTTTCTTATCACAGGGGATGTTGCCAAAGTTTGGGCTCTTCGAGTATGTGATGTGTAGTTCTGCGAACGTGTTGCCTTGTTTTCGTGAGCTTACCGAATGCAATACCCAATAAATCATGCATTGACCTGGAACCTAGGGGCGCGCATGTCTACGAACTAGCATACCACACTGATATCATGCGGCTGTGTGGCGAAACGGATTGGGACCCAATATGCGAATGTAGGGGTACATAAATTAAAAATCACAACAAAAGCGCTATCTGTTGATCGTAGCCCAATGAGTTATTTCTGGCAGCGGGGCTGCGGGCAGCATGGGATTGGGGAGCTAAGCGCCTAAAAGGCAAACCCAGTACGCAGGCTATGTTCACCCTGTTACTTCGGTGTTCGTAGGCAAACAGAGAGGCCCGGTCACCTACTCAGCAAATTGCTTTATGGGGGGATATCTTTTTTTTTCTTTCGCAAATATAAATCCCTTCTTTGTAGAAGATAAGGACGTATTTTTTGAGCAAGACTGACTTCTCAATTAGTCGATCTCCTTCATCGCTACGCTGTATGCTTCTTCAGCCAAATCACACATTCTTACCGTCGATCAGCTCAACAGCCATGCCACGTCCTGGTGCTAATGTGTCGGGACTGTTTACATTGTCGACATTGGAAAAATACTCTACACTTAGATGGCTGGTGCTCGCTATGGCGGCATCCTGGCTGGTGGCCAGTCTAAGCCTTGGATGGAAGAACCATATTATCGATGGTCGGTTTTCCGCTCCATAAGAAAGAAGCATGCTTACAGATCCCAAGTTACTTGCACAGCTGTTCTGGCGATAGTATGGTTGCAGGCACGATCAAAAACCGTTGTTTACACGTTACTTGACGGAGGTTAATTAAGGTGGAAATGTAATTTATTGCTTATTGGTGCTATCGATACTGTACCCGGAGGGGTAGCAGGGTTCCTTCGCTTCGCCGCATAGTAGGCAAACAATCAATGCGAAATTATTGTCATACCGTGTTTATCTTAAAGGCGTAGCCTCGCGCAAAAGATGTGATCCCTTAGCACCCCCATTGCTTCATCTGTCTATCAATCGCATCATTATGGCAGCTATCGCCGCCATCGTCTTTAGTGTGCTCGCGTTTCCGGTTTCTTTGCTGCTTTGGAGTTATATCTCGCTGCAGCGTCACAGGGAGGTCGCACAGAAAATCGGTTTTCCTGTTCTTGTCAAATGGGTGTCGCCGAGCAACCCATTCTGGATGATTTTCGGGAGCTCCATCGTTCAGGCATGCCGCAGGCTACACATAGGTACCGCCAACTTCCGACGCATGTACTGGTTTGGATGGGAGGGCAACGAACGTTCCAAGATTCACGAGGAGCTCGGCGAGGTCTTTGTCCTCGTCGCACCAGCTGGAATCTGGCTCTGTGTCGCAGATGCTGAGGTCATTGACGAGGTGATCCGTCGCCCTAAGGACTTCCGGCGCAATATGGAGCAATTCGCCGTGCTCAATGTTTACGGCCATAATTTATCTACCACTGATGATGAAGAGTGGCAGAAACACCGTAAAATCACCGCTATTACATTTACGGAGCGCATCAACGAGCTTGTCTGGCGAGAGTCCCTTGTCCAGTCAAAAGCAATGCTCGAATATTGGAAGGATCGCCAGCCTGTGACCACCATCACAGGCGACACCAAAGTCTTCACCCTCAACGTCTTGGCAGCCGCCATCTTTAACAAGAATTATCCTTTTGAAGGCGTCGAAGCGAAGTATCGTCAAGGCGAAAAGAAAAACGACTCAAACATTTACCGGGACTCCCTATCAACCATTCTCTCAAGTATCGTCCAAATCTTCATTTTCGGAGAAGAAGGCTTGAACAAGTGGTGGATGCCGAAGTCTTGGAAAGATGCTTCGATAGCCGTTGGCGTCTTCCGCTCTTATATTCTCAGATTAATCTATGAAGAACGCGATGAAGCTTCGCGAGACATTGAGAAGAATCAGCACCTTGTTGCCGCTCTGGTTCGCGCTTGCGAAGTCGAGAAGCGCGCCGAACCCGCTCAGCTCGGGCGCAGAAACATGACACTGACCGAAACAGAGATTGTCAGTAATCTATTCGTTTACGCGTTTGCCGGTAATGATACGACTGCTGTTGTGCTATCACATATACTGGTTGATCTTGCGGCGCATCCAAAGACTCAGGACTGGATTGCAGAAGAGCTCCATTACTATCTACCGAGCGACAACATAGCAGAATGGGACTATCGGGTTTATCCAAAACTCAAGCGATGTCTTTCCGTGGTGGTAAAATTAGAATCAATTCCCTTAAGGATTAATGTATACTGATGCGATGCAGTACGAAGCGTTGAGAATTGACCATCCTCTCAATCAACTCATTAAGATTAACAGAGACAGAGAACAAACTCTCCGCGTCAAAGGCAAAGACTACCTCCTCCCCGCTGGAACCAATTTGCACCTCAGTCTCGCAGCGGTGCACACTCTTCCCCGATATTGGGGCGATTCAAACCTCACATGGAGACCCGAGCGTTTCATCACTTCGACAGGCCCAGGCATTGAGGACGAAGTTCTTGCTCCGGACACATCAGCACATTATCTACCGTGGGCCTACGGACAGCGAATATGCCCAGGTAAAAAATTCAGTCAAGTAGAGCTTGTCGCCGTGCTAGCGATGCTTTTCCGTGATCATATAGCTTTACCGCAGCCTAAGCTTGATGAGTCAATGGAAGATGCTCAAGCCCGATTGTTCAGAACAGGCATGAACATCAATCATGAAGGGACTATGCTGTTTGAGATTGCCCAACCGAAAGAGGCTGCTCTGGCATGGACTCGCCGTTCTATCAAAGCATGACAGTCTAAGTAGTTGCTCGGAACCTAAGGTTCCAGTGGTTCTGGTGCGCATGTATTGATAGTTGATCATCATCGGAAGGTATTACACATGGACTTCTACTACTTTAATGATTATCTATGTAGTATGTCGCTTTACTTGATTCTGTGTGTTATATCTTTCCTAAAATGAACCTGCTGAAGTCTTTGTGCTTCTACAAGGCTGCCACGCCACTGTACTTCTCTAAACCTATCTTCATGTACGGTTCGGCATGGATTGCGACACGCTCGATTTGGCTTCTAGGCATCATCTTTGTCATCGATGCACACTCTATCAACAGACTCAGAATAGAATCATACAAAGACCCATTGTAATGGCAGGGAATTGCGCTGCTGTCATGCGGCAACCGTTGTGCACATGCATATGCGAGGATAGATAGAAATGGTCATGTCACATCATCCGGAAAGCGAACACAGCCTCGCCCGCGCCCTCATGATTGAGTCGATGACCTGTGCATTTGGCTTACTGTCTTGGAATATATTGCAACCATCATTCCGCTAGTCTACTCTGCAGTGGTCCTTAATGCAGCTACTATCCTGCGGGAAAGATTGAGAAACAAGGCAACTGGATCTCTTGCATGCATGAGGAGGCAACCGGGTGCTAGGTCAACCCCTGTGCCGAGGCAACCAGTTTTGCTGTGCGCTAGTTGGTCGTTTGCGCGGACAGGACAAAATCGCTGCAACAACCGTACTGCTTGTCATGACAGCACTGGCTATTTTGGTCCGCAACTCTCGCGACTGAATTTAGCCTGGAAACGATTAGTAGCAATCCATGTGCTTTTATATAATACTTTCGATAGATCATGACTAGGAAATTTCCCACTTCCAAAGATTCATCCTAGAAAATGAAATTCCCATCAATGGCTCTTGACACCCAGAAATTATGGTTGGCCGTTCTCTTGATCATATCATTGCTACTCTGGAGGTTTTGGCGGTTCACCGTCAGTCCCTGGTTGCATCCTGAGAAGGTGAAGGAACTCCCGTATTGGATTCCAGGTATGCTTACCGCTGTATATGTGACCCGCTATTGACTGACGTTGCAATTGCGTAGTTTTAGGTATATTTCTCTAATGTCTCACTAACAGCATGGCTTACCTTTTTATCAGGACATACACTGTCATTCTATCGCAATGGTGCTGCGTTAGCTGATGCAGGCATGTATGTTGTTCCGTGAAAGTTGCTGGGGATAAACTAACAGAAAAAAAGGAAGATTGTTGGTGACAGTCTGGAGCCATTTGCAGTGCAGCTCCTAGGCGTCAAAAACTACTACATTATTAACTCGAGTGACATCAACAAAGTCTTTCGCGATATTACTGCTCTTTCGTGGGATCGACACGTGGACGAACAGCTTGTCCAAATTGGCGTAAAACGTACAGATCTGCATAACCTACATAACAATCTGATCCAAACACGGGACTTTTCCCCTGATCTCGACAGCAATACTAAGGAAGAGCAAACCATTAGAGAATTCACCATCTGGGCTTATCGACGACAGCTGATGGTCGATAAAGTTGATGAACTATCGACTGTGTATTTCAACACGATTCTAACCAGATGTTCATGGGACAATATTTTAAAGACAAGATCTTCGGATGGAGCTACTGACGCTGTTCAAATACATCTTCGTGGGCTTTTGGATCACACCATTTCGCATGCAATCACCAAAATGCTTTTTGGAGACCATATCTTTGAAATTGATGTCGAAACAACAAGAGTGTTTCAGTCTTATGTTGACAATTTCTGGCGTCTAGTCTATCGCTATCCTATGGTACTTTCCGGGGACTTTCCAGGTACTTACGAACGCACAATGACAATCTTAGAGAAGTATCAAGAAGCTCCAAGTGTCAAAAAGTCAGATGCATCCTGGCTTCTAAAGACCGTGATGGCTTCACAACAGCAATCTGGGATGGAGAAACGCTCTAACGCAGCCATGCTGTGTATTTTATACTTGGCGTATGTTGAGCAAGCAGCCTGATTTATTTTCACGCTGACAGCTGATTTAGAGCTATTGCCAACGTTCATGCCACAGCCTATTGGCTACTAAGCTACATTCTCTTCGATTCCGAACTTCAGCGTACAATCCAAACAGAGACGGCTCCTGCATTTAAGGATGGGGAATACGATACCACGTATATTCTCGAAAAGTGCCCGCTGCTCGAGTCAGCATTCCGCGAGGTCTTACGCCTGCATATTACCTCGTACTCTTCCCGCCACGTTGATCAGCCTATAAGCTTTGGGCGCAAGATATTTGAACCGGGAGCCATCATTCTCATCCCATTCAGACAGCTTAATCACTCCGAGAAAGTGTGGGGGGAAGATCACAATAAGTTCGATCCCGCCAGATTTCTGGAAAACAAATCACTGGTCAACCACCCAACATTCCGTGTTTTCGGCGGAGGAGCAAATCTCTGTCCTGGGAAGGCATATGCTTATCGCATGGTACTAAGCTATGTGGCTCTCATCTTGTACAAATTTGATGTAATTATACCTCCGCAGAAGGGTTCACCCCAGCAATTCCCAAAGGCGGAGAATGAGACTTTGGTGTTCGGTGTGGCTGTGCCTAAGAAAGGCACTGATCCATTGGTTGAGTTGAAACGATCGAAACATCCTGATATTACGACCATCGTAACGTCCAAGAGTTTGTAAGGTTACTTCTATTTACATATGATGGGTCTTCTTGGGTTATACAATTGGTTGCCATCTATACACACCTACAATTTTTGAATATAACATGTAGTTGATCACATAACTGGTTGTGTCACCTATAATGGAAGGAACCGCGTGAGACCAGTACATGATCTTTCAAGACTATGATTGCTTGAGCTTTCTATGGGAACATTTACACAACACAGTAATCGTGCTTTTAGGCGAACGTATTATCTCCCTCGGAGCCGATGTAACAGAAGAATCCTAGCTAGTCATCAGTATGGAAAATTACATAGTAATGTATTATATGAATGCAAGCTGATAGCCAATAGCCTAAATTGAGGGGTCGAGAGTGTGCATATGCATACGCGCTGCCATCACCGGGCGCAGCAGCTCGAGGACGAGAACGACCTGCACATTTCAGAAACGAGTCATTGTTAAGCCCGTACATACATAACCCCACCTTAGTGTTGGGGTTTGTGACACCACAAATACGACATAGCCAATCGATATCATCACTGTTAAAGTGGCCTGAATTGTGAGGGTTGCATTCCAGTGTGTGATTCTTCCTATCTCAGCATTGCAAAGACCAGGATTGCAATAAACCAGGTAAACAGCATCACCAATGGGATGTGTTTTCATGTATTACTGCGCAATATCTCTCTAACCATAAACCAAATGTTACTTCGCTCTCGTCAAAATTCATCACAATAAGAGACCCCTGACCTCTCGCGCTCATAACGGACAAGTTGCGTTCTTCTTCCAATGCAGCTGATAAGCACATACTGAAATAACAAAGCTGCATTGCATACCAGGCAATTCTGCAGATTTGAAATTCACCGATTTACCATGGTTTTTCTTTCTTGTGTAGTAGCCAATAAATCATACTGTCACCATTCAACGCGAAACCGTACGATGAGGCAGAGAGTAAGCACCAATTGAAGCAAACGGCGTTTAGCGTATCGGGCCGAGCCACACGGTACGGTGCGATGCATATCAGCACAGATCAGGTGCTCGTATTACGCGCTAACCCTAACCATCGCTAAGCCTTGTTACATCCCTTGTCAGTTTATATAAGGGGGGACAATTGTAGCTGCCCCATTTGGACTTTTGGCGTAATGATGAGTGTCGGCCCCCAAAATGCCCATCTGTCGCAATATATATGCCCCTTGAACGGTGATGATATGGATTAGCTACGCCGTACCTTTGCTGTCAGACGATCACATGTCCAACTCCAGTAATTCCACTGCCATCCTATGCTATCTAAATTTGTAGTACACTGCATCCTCGTGAGAAACGAGGCAGACCGCAATACGCGCCCACACCTTCGTTCTGGTATGCGGAGGCTAGGATAGGGGAGTAATGTGCAGCATAGGTTGGGTTGTAAGTGCATTACCGGTCAGTTCAACAGTAGTAGCTCTCAGCACGTTTCTGAAACTACATGCAGTACCTATTACGGGCTCCGAAAGTTCATGAGTTGCCTTGTTTCGGTCTTGCGACATGTACGAACTCACTGGACAAGACACGAAAAGGTCTAGGGGTGTCATTATCAATCAGGACGAGGGAAAGCTTGAGATGAATGCGCCCCACTGGTGCACATTTGCATTTAAGCAGTCAAGTTCGAATTTTTGGAAGAACAAAATCCAGTGTCTATACTGACAAAACTTAAATTCCATCATTCATATTATTCCCTTCGTTGATTGACAAACCTTTTCTCAAATGCTTTCCGAAATCGTAGTGACTCTCGAGCCAAAGCTCACCGTCTTATTCTTTGTTTCAATCGCTTTCACTTGGAGAGCCTACGCTGCAATCTATCAACATGTTAATCGGCCGGTAAATATCCAACACAACGAACTGCCTTGTTCCATCATACTCACAACTACAGCGAAACATGCTTATATCCGGCAAAACTGTTCTCTTCGGTCAGTGGCTCAGCGCATTCGACTTTGTCTACCAAGGTGCCCACACAATCGTGCGCGCCTATTCCAAAGGCTTCAACCGTTCATTCGCTATCCCGGCCCTTTCCAATTACCAAGTCCTCGTATCATCCCCTGAAGATGTCCAGAAACTTGCCTCTGCGCCAGAAGAAGTACTCTCATTTCGCAAAGCGTTGTTTGATCGCCTTTTTTTCACTTACAGTAAGTCTTACGTTCCATTGTTGAGAAAGCGGCGTTCTTAAATTAAGTCCAAAACAGCGATGGGAGGGTTCACGCCAAACCATATCGACCCGCACAACAGCATCCCCGTACGCGTATTCAAGGTTTTGGCGAGAGAGAGCCTTCCGAACTTGAGCGCTCCAATTGCAAGAAGCGTCGAAAAAGTATTCGATGAACAATTCGTTGCTGGTGCGAAAGATGGCAATCCAGAAGATTTCACAAGTGTGATGAAACTTCACATCCTTTCAGGCACCTTGGTAGCAAGAATGAACAACGAGCTCCTTTTCGGCGAAGATTTGGCTTCTGATCCCTCATTCGAAATGGACTCTATCAAATATGGCTGGGACAGCGCTTACGCCATGGAGATATTTCGTCAGATTCCTACCTGTATCGTGCCTGTATTTGCGAAAATCTACATGACTTGGAGCGGCGCCATGTATCGCGTGACGGCACGCGTGCAAACCCTTGTTTATGAGAGACTTCGTTGCAAAGAGAGCGTTTTCCAGGATCAAAAGGTAGGAAACACACGAAGCCATTTGGATGCTGTCGACTGGGTCATCTCTTGCAGTCATACCCTGGAGCAAGCAGGACCTCTGCGGATCACTCAACAGATGATGGCTTTGTTGTTTGCATCCACGCATCAGATGCAAATGGCTATCACTTGGGCAATTGTAGATCTGTGTCTCCACCCAGAATACGTTGTCCTGCTCCGTTCAGAGATTGATGAAGCTTGGAAGACCGAGGGAGGCGATCCATATAACCGACTTCGATTGATGGAATGTTTTCTGAGGGAGTCATCGAGATTGAATCCGCTAGACAGCCGTGAGTTTGGTTTCATTTCGTCATTGAACTACCTCTTTTACTTCAGCTCCACGGGAAGCTCCCAGAGCTTTCTTTAGACCTAGAGAAACGAGAACAGCCCGACTGATCACAGATGTAGTTAACATGCAGCGCAAAGCCTTGGTCACAGTCCGTTTCTCAAACAACGCAATCGTTCCAGCAGGGAATTTGGTCGCTATACCCCAACGCGAAATCATGCGTGACCCGGCACGCTTTCAAAACCCTGAAAACTTCGATCCGTATCGTTTCGCACCCAAAAAGTCTTCTACTGAGGCCGTAGCAAGATATACAGATGTAAACTGGGACTACACCTTTTGGGGATCCCCACATCTGCCATGTCCAGGGAGGTGGTATGCAAGCTATGCGATGAAGCATGTACTAGTTCATTTGCTAAATACCTACGACTTTGAGTTGCTAGATCTGAATCAGAAGAGAGATTTTGTTTGGACGACTGCGTGGATCCCGAGGAGCAAGATAGCTATTAACGTTAGAAAGAGGGAGACAAGCGTATAGAGCTTAATTTGTCTACTCTCACTCTTTTAGAATATATTTATTTATCCATTAACCCCCTTAGTTCTGTCCTCTTTTTACTTATACAGTATAAAACAATTCTAAAAACATACTTAGATACTTTTCTTAATACTAACACGATTTTTTAGTACTCCATTCTCTATAGAGTGCCAGTGTTCAAAGGTCCATGTCGCTTTTTCCAAGTTCGCCCTTGGGATAATACGCACATTGACTAGCTTTTTCGGCGGAGCAAGCTGCAACAACATATTCTTACCATGTCGTCCCTGCTCTTGCAAAAACGTGCCTGCCGACAATACATCGTCACGAGCATAGTGAACAACTGCAGCAATTTCCAATCATTGCAAAAGCGCGTCCTAAGCAAAGTGTATTTGTGTAGGACATGATTAGTTGCGCTGATTTCCTGCTCAATTAGAAACAAACTATGATTTTTGGGTTGTGGATCAGGTGGGAGGCATTCTTCGAAGCGCCGCGCAAGTTTGGAGGAACGGCCCGCGAACCTGCGTGAGGGCGTCCGGTTCAGGAACCATTGCGCATGCATGTTTCGCTGCTTTAGTCCGTCTATCACATGCATCTCTCGGCCCCCCAGATTGTTGACTGAGTCCGACAATACTTGCATTTGGTGATGTGGTGATGGTTACGTCGAACAACAACTGTGCCTCACAGCTGTGCCTCCCCCTCACTTTTAGCCAATCTTATACTTACGGTTAAATTTGAAGACCCACATTAACCTTCGCAGGTTTGATGCCCAACTACTGGCGAATGCATATTGCTGGAGAAGGTGCCATTGTACTTGTCATGGTTTTTCAGTTGCCTTTTTCATTTGCCTTTCTGCACGTCCATCTTCCCTGCTGTTTGGCCTGATTACTGTGCCACAGGAACCCTGACCGCAGGAAAAGAGGGTATTGAAATGACGATCACATGGAACACAGCAGCTATCCTACTAATAGCTGCAACTGGTGGATGCATGCAGTCATAATTTCATTGCAGTCGGCCGAGTGTTGCCTCTTCTCCGAGCTTGCGTTTGGGGGCTGTACATTCCCACCCCAGGGAAACCTCAGAATCAAAAGCCCTGTCGTGATAGATGCGATACTTGGGTCATAACCTGCCAGCTGAACAATCACAATCATATGCATTGCATGCGGACACCGACAAGGCAACCCAGGTACGACGAGCTATAGTAATTACGGCGTCAGTATCTGAACCCCAGTTTGTTCACGAGCCAACGATGACATCACAATGTACCGTGAACTCATTTATGACTTTAATTCCATTGAGACTGGGTTTGGAGCATCGCCTGTTCTTGTTGTCTTTTTGTCTAGTGTAAGATTTTCTTTCGTCATCTAATTCTTGTGCTATACCGCTACTCCACGGTTTTTTCACAATGTCCTCAGCGACTTCAAATGCAAACGTGATCGACAATAAATCCCTTTTTTGCTGGGCTTAGGTTGATTATCTACGGAGCTTTGTATATTTCCACTCATTATTTTACTTTGCTCCTCAAGTATTAATCGCTAGCTTTGCGATTGGTTTTCGTCCCGTTCCGATTTAACTTGCGACTGATTCTTATGCTGTTGGTAATACTCCGCTATTGTTGCATTGTACGCAATGGCGGCTATTATCTGCATTGTTTATGGATCACTCCACTATCAGGGTTATCCAACGGTGTCACTTTGCAATATATATATCTGGGAATCATATGATCCTGCGAATTTGATACCAAGTCAGTGAAAGTCTTGCGTCTGAAATAAGCCTCCATTTTGAATAGCACATCATTCCTATTTCAACGGTTATACTTTGGGCTCTTCAGTACGTTTTCGTTCAGAAAGGTGAATACACCGTACGAGGTCAAGAACACTCCACAATTCCATCAAGGAGTAGCTCCGTCTAGGGCAGAGTTTCTTCAGCACCACGCCATGAAAGTGCTCATTTGCGGGCATATCTTAGACGTCTCGTGCCAACTTCCTCCCCCACCGGACCCCACGAGGGTATTTTCTCCAGAACGAATTCGATTCTTGTGGCGATACGATGAAGTTTCAGGAGAGGAGATAATAGTCTGTATCATAGGATTGCTGCTCTACTGGGGCATCTTGTTTCCCGTTCTGCAAGGATTCTTCAGCGTTGTAGCAATCCTGGCTGTAGGCTTTGGCTTGAGCGACGTTAGGAATTGGAAATCTCTCTTCTGGTCGCCGCAATGCAACGAGTCTAAGATGGTTCTGGGGGTAAGCTTAATCCAACCACCATTTTTGATCACCGCTGATCTGTTTTTGATTTAGGAGAGTTTGGCACCAATCATTGCGTGACGCGCTGTACAGACCAGCGTCATTTTTGAGTCACAACGTCCTACTATTACCTTCAGGAGTTACATCTCAATACACGAAACTTGTACTTGAATTTTTCATTCCAGGATTAATGCATGCTTTTGCCGAAGCTTCGACGGGTCTTGATTTGCAAAATGGTGGCGCCGTCCGTTTCCTCTATACACAAAGTTTTGGTATCCTTGTCGAAGATACTCTCAATGTCATGTTGTCGTATTTTCACTTCTTGAATAATTCTAGATTTGATCTCGTCCGGAATCTTCTGAGTTATTTATGGGTGGGATGTTTCCTGGCATGGTTCACCCCCGCGTGGTTCTATCCTGATGCCATTCGAACAAATGCACGACCCGAATATGAGAAACTTGTAGAACACTTTGGGCCCTCCGACATATTCGATGGTTCTATAGCATTGTTCTACGGCCTTGAATACTGGAATCGAGTATGGACACTACATGAGAGGCTTCTAGGAACGGACGTTTTGCTTATATTCGGGAACAACTTGTTTCCCTACTCTTTGTTAGAATCATTTCATATCTTGCTCTTAGACATGCGAGCTTGGAGCAAACGATGTAGACCCATCGAGGAGGGAATTGACATATTCTGACAAGCTCTGGAAATTTTTCGGCCGTTTCCGTGGTTGGGAGAACATAACGATCCTGAATATTGACGCTAGGATCCTGGCACTGCTGCGTTCAAGCACGTTGAACAATGAAGGGAAAGCCCTCTCGCCCTTGGAATTGACGACACGCTTCCACGTCACGAATCCTATGGATAAGATTTATGGCCTCTCGAGTCTTGTCAACGTAAGCGTAGAGGTCGTCTACTCCACGACCAGCGCTATCGTGTACGATCGTTTCGCAATCAGCGTAGCGCCAAATCCAAGGTAAATCAAAGCTCCTCGAATATGCAACCGTTAGTAGAGAAAAGTTTCGAGCATCATCGTGGGTCCCAGACTGGCATATAGTGACAGAACTATTAGACGAAGGCGGGATATCTTGGATAGGGTTTCGCAGGAGATACCATGCCAATCGAAATTTTCCATCGTTGAAATCTCTCCTTCGTGTCTCGGATCAAACACTGCAGCTTAGCGGTATAAAGATCGACACAATCTCCCAAATTCAACAAGAGCTGGAAGACGACGCCTCCGCGAGCATAAATTTCCTCCTAGGCACAACCTCCACTGAACGCGTATTCGACGAATACGTTCTCCAGCCTCCAAAGCATCACACATACGGGAAATCGAACATTGCGCTCTCGCTAGCAGCCTTAAGAACCTTTTACGGCAACACAGATTTCCACGACACGCACGCTTACAACTTCGGCCATCTGCACCTTTCGAGCCCTGGTTTCACGAAGCAATTAGTTGGTGTTCTCGCCGCTATGTTCAATAAAAATGAAACAACAGAATGGGAAGGTGAGGAGCAGTTTCGAGCCCGTTATGGGGTAAACTGCTAGCAGGCAGGAAACTTTGGAAGACTGGAATCATATTTTTGACTTGAAAAGAATTGAGCAGTGTACCAGATATGCGCTATTAAATGAAATTTCGTCATCAGAAGCTTACTTGGATGGATTGATGGTGATTGGCATTGATAATGGGAGTTTTAACGCGTTTCGGACCGGAGGAGGTTATATAGGATATGCGCAAAGAGGGATAGAAGAGGGGGACGCCGTCGTTGTTGTTGGTTCGTCGAGCATCCCGCTGGTGCTGAGAAGGGTAGAAGGGAGTTAGAGATTTGCGAGTCTTTGATTCGTGCTTGGAGCTATAGACGGGGACGCGGCAGGGATGGTAAGCACTGGCGAGGGAGTGGTTAAGATGTTTTGATATCCACTAGTGCTGTATAGGGAGAGACCTTGTCTGGCTCCTAACTAAGTCAAACCTTCCCCCGATGGCTGGCCACCCAACAGATAATAATTAAGCTCCACGGCTGATATCCCATGCCTTTAGAAGTTAAACAAGTAAGTGTTGTTAAGCCTAAGTTCGTACTACAAAGGTATCATTATTTAGATGGCTGTTCTAACTTAACTAGCGAGAATGTATACTACTCTTGGAGAGCCGCTGCTGGATTTATGTACCCTTATCCATACTCTAGCAGTATTCCCCTAGTTCCCTATTTACATATCATTACCTGCATTTCGATCCTATGGCAGAAGTGCAGCTTACGACATGTCTTGAGCCAGGTGAATTAGCAAAGATGGCCGGCAAGCACTACGTTGCCGCAACCCAGCAGCCACGGTGGCATTCGGACAAAAAGTTCTCTCATCTTTTGCAGTCGTGAATGATCATCTTTCAGGAAGGGCGGAAGCCTCAGCGGCATCGCAGGCTAGTCTGCCTGCGATCACGTCAGCCATGGACACTGCAATTCGAGCCGGGTTATATAATCAGGCTGTGCAAACAGTGACCACAGCAATTGTGGAGAGAACCGCGGCTCTGCTGTTTAGATCTCAGAATGGAATTAACGCTTCTAGATCTGTTGCGCACTATGGCGTTGACAGTGTTGTTGCAGTCGAGCTCAGGGATTGGTTCACAGTCCTTTTCCAAGACACGGTTCCGCTTTTGATGATACTAGATGAACGCATAAGTATATTGCAACTCGGAGAAACCATTGTAGAGGAAAGGGGGGTTTATTTTAAGTTAGTATAGTTTTAGTATAATAGAGAACGGGTTAGGACTAGTAAAAAAGATAGAGGTGTAAAAGTATAAGAAAGAAAAAGTTAAGTTCAGAAGGCTATGGAGTGCTCTAATATTGAAAAACATCAACTTGCTAGTTTGCGGGGGCATGTATTTGCCTTGTATCATAATGTTTAATATATGTACTCATAAGAACGCTATCCAAGTCTATCATGATATGCATACCAGCTGTAGGAAAATATGTATCCAAAATAGAAGTGATCAAACAAGATTTTTAGACTGAGTTGGGCAAGATGACATCCCACTTGCAAGGCTCCAGATACGCAAATTCCAATGCCGCGGCAGCATAACTATCTGCGTTGTAAATCGGGCTCCACAAGGGCTTGTACTTTGAGTTGTCCGCATTGTACTCATCCCAAAGCTGCTTAAGCTTCCGGGCCGCTTTCCAGGGATCCATGTCCTTGTATTTCGCACGGTCATCGTCGCCACCCTTCTCGTAGATATCGATCGTGCCAGAGGTGCTATAGCCATCGGGGTCGGGGAAGGCTTCGAGTCCAGCCCTCTGACCAACGGTGTGCAGATGTGTCATTTCGTGGAAAATTGTCAGACCTGCAATTTCGAAGAAGGGGAATTCTTCGTTAGGCTGGCACCAGCCGTTGCGACTGTCGTCGAATTTCTTGGTTTGGAAGTCGTTCTTGGTGCGTGGCTCGGAGTTGCGGAAAAAGCGATCGCAGAGAACCATCTTGAATGCGACGTTAACATTTGTATGGCATTTGATACCTCTAAGGAGGGCTGACTTACAACTGAGTGATCAGGCCTCGCGTTCGTGCCAGCTAGAGTGGATCCACTGCATGTTTGAGGGTCCTCACTGTTACCACAGCGAACGTCGATGAAGTAGCCCTGACCGCCGTCGTTGTCATCCACTGGAAGGCGGCTGTTATAGATAACCTGCATCATTTTCTTGACTTGGTCCTTGTCCGCGTCGGCGAAATAATGCTTGTACCTTAGCACAAAGTTAGACCCCAGACTCTTAACTGGTAGTTCCTGATATTTTACTTACGCAGAGCTCTCTGTGAAAGCGTTTCCGCTGTTGTCATGGCGGATCTGTGTCTGGTATGCCATTTGCGATGCGTCTGTGAAGGCTCTTTCTGCCTTTGCTTTCATGTTTTCTCCGCCATCAGGGCCAGGCCTATCGCAACTGCTGTGGTATTGCGCTGTGCGCCCATAGAGGGTATGTTTAGGGGCTTCGAGAGGTGCAGCAGTAGCAATCGTTGCTCCAGCGAGCACGACAAGTGATACTTGAGTGAAGTACATGATGTAGTAGCCTGTTTGAAAGGCTATGGAGTTGAAAAGAATAGTACGTGCTAGTGTTGATAAAGAAGAGAGATTGGAAGTTCCTGCTATTGAAAGACCTCTATGGTGTTCGTGGTAGCCTTTTTATACAAGTTCACAGTACCTGAATGATCTCCTTCCAGTAGAAGTGTAGCTGGGCGATTAGGGAAGCCCTCTCGTTGGATCGGTCTATTCCAAGACTTGTCCAACATCGTGGCCTGATCTGGCTGTGTCTCCATCGCCAGTGAGCGATTTCGAACGAAGGATAAGGGCTGTGGTGGAGCCAAATGTAAGCAAATGACGAAGATGAAAGACAAGATGGGGCCAAGAAAGGGCAATATGGGTATTATGAGAGGTAATGCGAATGTTCGAAACACCATGCTTGGGGTCTAGTAAGCCGCTGACTAGATCATAAGGCGCACTCAGCGCAGCGGTGGAGGCGAAGCTTTGCCCCAAATGTAAGCAAATGACGAAGATGAAAGACAAGATGGGGCCAGGAAAGAGCCATATGGGTATTTTGAGAGGTAATGCGAATGTTTGAAACACCATGCTTGGGGTCTAGTAAGCCACTGACTAGATCATAAGCCGCACTCGGTGCAGCGGAACCACTACCCAGATGTAGACGGAGGATGAAACAATTCTTACCAAGTTACAACTGGCGCTGACGGTAGTCGAATCGAGGTTAATCCCCTTACAGTAAGTTTTTCCAGGCCTCCAGTAAAGATCAAGGTATGGTAAGTCGCATCGACGATGGGATTCGATCTCATGTTTCTTAAATGATCATACGAAGACGAAAACATACCACATTTGCGTCATTCTGGTCGTAAGAGGCATACAGGATGAAGGTGTAGGCCATTTCGCAAGGAATAGGATGACGGATCGTCGGAGCATCTCAGCCCTTAAGAACACTGTACCTAGGTAGTTGAATCAGCTTATAGCAGTTGCACGTGTGTACCTGCCCCCTCGCAGGTTGTAGACCAGATTGAGGGGCAAATGGGATGTTCGAAGTCCTCTTCAGGCTTCAGGCTATGCTTCGTGTATGTTTGAACCTAAGCAGACGAGTTCTTGAGACCTTCCGATGGTCAAGTCATTCTTCGGTGCTTTTTGCGCATCTGAATATGGGCATGTGATCAGGATCGAGAAACTGAAAATCGTAGAATTCCGGAACAGTACTAAGATAGAACAGAGACGGGGGCGTAAAGATGTGGGGGCGGGGTTGAACCTCCGCGATCCAGCAGTTAGGTGGGTGTAATACCTGTGACGTCATGCCAGGCACCAGCCTCGGACCCAATTCATCGCCGACAGGTTGAGTCAAGTGATCGAGGTTTAGACTGCACGTGGATAAAGGTTAGAGAAATACGGCCCCCGACCCTCAGCTTCTCGACCTTGCCCTCTGCAGTCTTGAATTCTTGCAACCCACGGCAGTGCATTCTCAGTCTCCTACTACAACACCATATCAAATAGTTTCATATGTCGCCTCAAAACCACGGAGTTGAGCTCTGCCTCAAGTTCAACTTCTGTCCACCAGCCACTCTCTCAATCTCTAACCCCTCGGCATCACCTTTGAAGCTGATCGCCACCATCCACCAAGCCTCCTCGGTCTTCCCAGATAGACCCGTTACTATCTTGACCAAGTACTCATGTCTCGACACTACGCCTCGTGAGGATGCATTCCGCAAGGGCGATATGCACTCACCGGAACTCGCATTTTCTTCCACCCGACAAGTAGATGGTTCTGCAAAAGTGCTTAACCTCCGACCCACAAAGCGCATTACGTTCCACCGGATATCAGGCGACCCAGATCTTGCCAAACGCCCTGAGGATCCCGATACCCCTGGTTTCACTTTCATCACAATTCCTCCGGTAGGAAAAGGTTCTGTACAAGTTGAGTGGGAGCTCTCTGCTGAACGGCTTATGTCGAGTCTCGGCGACGACTCAACCTCGCTCCAAGAAAAGCTTGAACATTTTCTACGAGTCGGCGACACTTACCATGTCTGGCCCGGCGATCTTTCGATTCGATGGTGGACATTTGGCTCCTTGGAAGACCCGGAAGGCTTGAAAGGCAAGAAAATCTCGCGCTTCAGCTTTTCTGACGATCTGGGGTTAGATAGGGAAAAGGGAGCAGATGAAAGCGAAGAGGCTGTTAGTAAGATGCAGGATCTTGTTGATTTGCATAACGTGAACAAGTTGTCTTCGAGAAGCGCCGTGGAAGGAGAAGAGAAGCCGGATATTAAGAAGATGAGGGGGGAAGGGTGGGTATTCGGAGAACCGCCAGGACTGTTGAAGATGATCGCGCAAGACGAAGACAAAGTAGCGACTTTCAAGATCGTAGAGTAAGGCGGTTGGCTCGTTAGGCAAGTCCGTCAACAGTGCATTAAGACAATATACCTAAGCCATGCATACTTCGTTCTTAATCACGCGCTACTTGAGATCTAATTTGCGGAAGAGTGACAGTTCATTCCAGGCACCAGCAGACGATACCATCTTTTTGGCGTGCAGTACTTTTCCAATCTAGATTCTTTCATTTTGAGGCTGTACAAACTGCCCGGTTCCCTATTGAGACAGGAAATGTAAGGCTTAGCGAAAGAGAACAAGAAACGTGGGCAGAAGTAAGTCTTTTCCTTAGGTTACTTAGAATCTGGGATAAACCTTGAAATGTTGTACCATATCCGAGACCCACTTGCGTGGAACCCTTATACCAGTCACTCGCTACGATAGCTCGTGGGTCATTTTTTTTTTTGTCGAGATCGGGGAGTTCTCTGCCGACTTTAGGCACCAGTGAAGCCAAATCAGAAGCGTGTTCAGTCCAATCACCGCCGGACACAGATGATACGTTGAACTGATACCAGTCGAGCGAATAAGCAGAGACATGAAGCGTTGTTAATGGCTCTATTCCGACCTCGTCATGCGGTATTTGTAGCGCAGACTAGAGCGATCATTGATACGTTTTGAAGCTTACATACAAAGTCCTTGGAATTCCTGTCGAGATGTTGTGACTGCTTCGACTGACAGAGCTACGTATCGAGCTCCAGGAAATACGACATCAGGTAGTAACTGAGTAACTGATGCTCGCTCAACCAAGGCACATCCCTAATACGTAGTATATTACGCCACGATCGGCTGCTTTTCGAGGAATCCGGCTGCGTGATTTCTAGAAGATCATGATGCAAGTACTTGCGCTATTTGATCTCGTGGAAGATGCGACTCTCGTGGTGAATGGGTGGGCTGTAGTTATACGGATATGGGGAAAATTGGACGAGTACCTGATGCCATCTTGCTATAACAGAATTGCTGTCTGATGTTTCCCAAATATTAACTGCAGCGAGATCAACAGAATAGTTTGCACAAAAAAGGTCACCAGGTTACATTTACGTAGCATCAAATACTAGGTTACAGGCTCTGTCCTATCTAAGCCCAGCCCTCCTAATCATACGCACCCCCAATATGCGCACAACTACATCTATTGTGCCCCGGCTCCAGCGCCCCCAAACACCTCCCACAAGTCTTTGCCCTCCCCCTATCGAAATCCTGCCCTGCACTCCGATAATACGTTGCAGGATTAAACGCGCCAACATAGCTCCTCGAATATGTACTCGACCATGGACCGTACCCCGAGCTACGCGTACTAGATCTAGCCGGAATTGGTTGCTTCATCTTCTGGTAATACCGCTCGCATATGTGCAGCTCTTGGACACAGTTGATAGTGTGCCACATCATGCATGAGCGGCAGAGGTAGGGTAGTTTGCCGTCGTAGTAACGGTTTGGGTGGTAGGTGCGGAGGACATGTAGTTTCTCGTCATCGGTTGGGGTGGCTTTGGGGATGGGGATTTTTTGGTAGAGCGATTTGCAGGCGAGTTTGAGGAAGATGGCGCTAGGCCAGTCGAGGAAGTCAGTTATGCAGAATAAGACGTCCGGGGAGAGCTGAAGCAGAGGTGATGAGGTTTTACGCTGTGTGATTAGTTTACGCTGCGCAGTATGTCCGCACGGGGATGCAGGATGAACTTGCGTTTGGGCGATGGTAGTCCCCACGGGTTGGTTTATCGGATTTGGAGGTTTGGCGAGTTTCCCGGAACTCTGTTGCTTATGATCCAAGAAACTCACGGCAGACGTGTAGCTTTCTCGGGTCTGATCGCTTTCCTCTCCTTTTCCCCACGTAATTCTTGATACACTGGGCATAGAAGGTAATTTGACCACGTGCTGGTTGGAGGTCGAGGGCGCACCAGATTCTTTGATCTCAGCCACGCCTGGAGCCGGCCGAACGTCCTTCTTTTTCCCCTGTAACCTCCACCACATCTTCAGCTTGTTCCCCCTGGTTGCCTTGATCTTGTCACGTACTGTCTCCATAAGTGGGACCGTGAACGTTGAGCGAACGATGAATGTGCAGTGTTTGAAATTTGAAGAAAGGGTCGCATGCTGAAGCCGAAAGGGGGGCCCAGCCCCGCATTTTGAATAGGAAATACGAGGATACGATAAAATTCTCTTGGCGCCTGCGGCAATGTGTCTTAGGTACATATACTACTCTCGACAATATAGAAAGGAGAACAACAAGCTACACAGCGACACAATGTTTCCATTGTAGAGGAAAGAGATGAGTGGTAGTGGCACACCGCTGCGTCCATGCGTCGTAACTCGCAAGAACCAACCTTGTCACAACGGGCGCTGACAGCGCCTCGAGATAATTAACAACCTCATACCCTGACATGAAGATTAAATCCGGACCTGATAGGGCCCCCATCCGAGCCGGCGTCTCAATGTAAACTCAAGTGAAAGTCATCTATCAACTATCAACGCCTCCAATCTCGTAGGCATATGCTCCCATTCTTCCACACGAACCTCAAATTCTTCCGGTCCGGTAAAGGGCACCCAGCCCTCCGTGTCGACGTTCCGGAACTCGTGAAGTACATACACCAAAATGAGGCCTTGCGTTGGGAAGTACGTTCTGCACTCATCCTGAGCGAGTATGGTCAAGTGTAGGTTCCAAAGGTGAGCGATGCACAATAATCCTCGGAAAATGTCGACCCAGCTACAGCGCTGCAGTGCAAGAATTTCCTTGTTGGGTTCAAACATTGCCAAGGCCTGCGACTTGAGCGTGTTTTGGCGGAAACCCAGAAAACGCTCGCCGCTAGCAAGAAAAAAGCTGAAATCGAGCAAATTCAGCTCCTCCAACAAACTACCTAAAGTCTCCGCGGTCAGATATTTATCTAGGCAACGCTCCCCTGAATCATAAGAATTGAGAGACAAATCTAGGTTTTTGATTGCTGGGAGCCTTCGTATAAAGTCATTATCTGGTGATTATCCACCAAAGCAGGAGTACTAATAAAAGATTAGAGATATTTACTTCAGAATCAAGTCGAATTTGAGAAAAAAGTAGCTAGAAACCACTCCCCAAATTTCCACTGCTAGAAAACTGATTTTCAAGATCATCCAAAATGTGGCCCGATACTCAAGCCGCCATCGATCATGATATTGGAGCCAGTGATAAAACTCGACCCCGGCCCACAAAGATACAAGATGGCAGCGGCCACTTCATCAGGACTAATGACCCGGCCATTTGGAACCGCTTTCTGTATGATGTGGTCCAAATGAGGAAAATGTTTTCGGTGACCCTCCAGCATTGGAGTGCCAACCCATGTGGGGCTTACCATATTCACCCGAACATTCGCATGACTCAAGTCCATAGCTAACATTTTGGTGAGATTTATGTATCACTCAAATTATAGAAATTTTCAACGAACCTGAAGCCCTAATGATCCCAAGTAGTGCATGTTTTGCAGTGATATATGGTGTTTTGCAAGGCACAGCGCCAAATGACATTGCAGACGCGACATGTACAATCGTGCCGCGACTGAGCTGCCGGTCGCCAAACCTTTTCGTGCTGAATGTGTACGGCTCCTGTTCGGCCATCACTGGTGCTGCTGCTTTGGAGAGAAGAAAAGCTCCTTGAGCGTTTACGTTGAAAACGCGGCTGAAGTCTTCATCAGAGGTGTGATGGAACGGCACAACAGCCTCAATGTCTATCTTCATCAAGTCTGTCAACATGTATTTTCCAAAACACAAAGCAGACTCAGGTAAGCTTACTCCCCCAGCGTTGACAAGATAATCGATCCTGCCGAATTCTTTCACTGCGAATTGCACCAAAGACTGTACCGACTGAGTATCGGTAATGTCGACGGCGAAGCTCAGAGCCTTGAAGTCCGGGGAGGTCGCGACCGGTTTGCTTTCTTCAGCAGTCTTATCAACGTCCTCGCCCTTGAGATCTGCGCATATGATCCCCTTGGCGCCTGCTTCCGCGAAGGCAAACACTGTCTCTTTCCCTATTCCCCCAGCAGCCTGGTTTCTGCTCAGTACTTGATTCAAAGTATCGGATGGTGATTGAAATGGTCTTACCCCTACGATGATTGCAAAGCCATTTGTGGAAGGTTGCGCCATGATTGCCGGTACTGGAAAATATTCTAGTCTATGCGATTGAAGTAATGACGATGTCGGCGAAGTGCTACTGGAGAGGCCGATGCTTTGGTATTGACTTAATCACATATGATTCACTGAACATATACATGCTCGTGCGCTAGAGCGGCGCAGGTGATAAAGCCGACCGGAAAAGGTAGTTCGGGTAGGTTGGCTTGGGGCGTAGTCTGCATGCGTTACGTTGCTGCCATGATCGAGCACGGCGAAGTGCTTACAGCTGTCGACAATTTACGAAGCGCCCCCGTTTTGTATAACGATGTGCATCGAGAATTGGGGACAAGCAACTTTCTGCGAATCTTCCGCGGTCATGGTACGGACTGGTGATAGTGGGCGACCGGCACACCATTGAGTGTTGGATCCCTTGTTTACAACGGTGAAAGCCATCACTTGGCCGATTGCACTTACAGGTATGGGGTGACTATTTGTGCATTTGAGCTCACGCCGCAATGTTAGGGGTGGTTTGTCTCATCCTGTCGCATCGACAGGTCGAATTCCGGCGCCCTCTCGTGTAAAGACCGGTTGTGGCGAAAGCATTCCACCCGTCCCCAACGAAGCTTCGTCACCTTAATGAATAGAGAGTCGTTGATGGGAATTGGGGAACTTGTACACATCTCTCTATTTTTGTTTCCCTATACAACCTGTACGTCTGAGTTCATCGCTGCGGATCGTGCAATAGGACTCAAGGCATTTCTCATATTTTTTTTATCTTTTTTTCAGTGTCGTTACTTCGCCACCATGCATTTATCATGCGCTCAGGGAAGTAAGTGTTGGTGGCACTTCGAGGTTCTGGTGGGATGGTTGGTTGGCGTTCGCGGCTTTGGTGATTCTCTCATCCATATCTCCTCGGTCGAAAAAAGAAGAAAAAAGCGAAGAAAAGAACGGAAAGCTTACGAGTCAGTAGCTCTGATTGTTGGTGATCCACTTTGGAACTTGGGAATGGGACGCCACACACAAGTCATTCCTCCTGACAATCTTGTGCCGCTTCTTACTCGACTGTTTGCCGTGTAATATAACCACAACGGTGTCTCTCGGCTAGCGAATACGACGTGATTGGCAGGCTCGTCCTTGTCCGGCAGCACAAGATAACATGCCTCTGATTATATCACTCGTCATGGGTATTTCTTATTCCCAAGACAAACTTTCCTATCTTCCTTCCCTTCACTCGTTTACTCGTTATCGCATCTCTCTTGCCGAACTCACGATGGCTGCCGCATCGGCGGAAATAGGAGATATGGTGACATTAGCTGGTAGTAAGACTGAGGGCGACCGCGACCAGATGAATGCTGCTCCAGTAAGAAAGCTTGCGAAGCTAAAGCGCGCGATCGTGATTATAGCTATTGTATCTTCGACATTTTTCTACGCACTAGACAACACAATCATGGCGAACATACGGCCGGGAATAGTCGATAGTTTAGGTCACGTTGAGATGCTCTCGTGGATGACTATAGCCTATCCTCTGGGCGAAGTGGGTTCGTGTTTATTCTGGTGAGTTTTTGTGTGTTAGTGGCAGTCGACTGATGACCCACCGGTTGCTTATTCGTGATAGGGGTGGCATGTCGCAGAGATATAACAACAAATGGCTGTACCTCACAGCAGTCGTCCTATTCGAAGCCGGCTCTGCAATCTCTGGGGCAGCTCCGTCCATGGAGGTACTTATTTTCAGTCGTGTACTTGCTGGCTTAGGTGGTTCTGGGATATATGTTGGAACGGTCAACATTATCACGCTCATGTCAACCACGATCGAGAGATCCAAGTACCTCAGTTTTGTGGGAATGGCATGGAGTTTAGGTACCATGTTAGCGTCTCCAATCTTGTGGTTTCGAACACAAATCTAATTGAGATAGCTTGGGACCAATCATCGGTGGTGCATTCAGCGACTCAGGTGCGACATGGCGATGGGCTTTTTATATCAATTTGTGCTTTGCAGCACCTGCAGTACCGGCCTGGCTTTTTCTCATTCCATCATTCAAGCCAGATCCGAAGGCAAAGCAGATGTCAAAAGGAAACCAACTTGACTTTGTGGGTCTGGTACTCTTCACTGGGAGTGTTGCATCAGTCGTATTGATCCTCGGATTCGGTGGTGCTATCTGGGATTACACCAGCACAAGGATGATTGTCCTTTATACATGTCTCGGTGCCGGCCTCTTCGCATTTGTCTGCCAACAATGGTGGGGACTATTCACCGACAATCCGATTTTCCCGATACACTTCTTCGAAAAGAAGGAGTTTTTGATCTTGTTCCTCCACAGTTCGATCGCGATCGCAGATATTGTCGTCACGATGAACATGTTGCCGCTATTCTTCCAGTTCGTATACGGCGATTCGACGGTTCGCTCTGGACTTTATGTTCTTGCTGTGTCAGCGGCGGGTATCGTGGCAGCAGGTGGAGGTGGCGCTCTTTTTCCCAAGCTGACCTTATATCCCGTCTGGTTCATTGTACGTCGGGTAGCATACGTCTTTAACACAGACTGACAAGAGTATAGGTCGCTGATGTCCTTATTATCGTTGGAGCGGCATTGCTAACAACTGCATCGGCAACAACGTCCCGGGCGGCTGTCTGCGGCTTTGCTACTGTCAATCTTGTTGGCGGTGGTTTGATAGTACAGTTGCCATTCACCATTGGTCAAGTCAAAGCGGGCCCAAAGGATGTTCGATCAGTGAACACACTTCTTGTTACGGCGCAGATGTTTGCTGTTGCTGTCTCCCTCGGGATGGCAACAACTATCTTCTTCAACATTACCGTCCCGGGGCTATCATCATTAATCCCTGCCGTCGAGAGGGATCAGCTGTACGCGTATGTTGAAGGGGTGGGCAGCGCATCACTCTCCGCGTTGCCTGACAATATTCGAAACGATATACTGGAAATAGTGGCAAAGAGTGTCGTTAAGGCGTTCTACATGCTAGTAGCTGGGGGCGGACTTGGGCTGCTTACAGCAGTCATGCTAGACTGGGAACACCTGGTACTCCCGGACCTGCAACCCTAGCTGATAGCTGAGTAATTTCATTCGATGAATGCTTGATATCCCCCCAATATGTTTACAAAGATCTCACTTGGCCTGGTTCGCAGCTAGTATTTGTAGCGTAAGAAAAACTCTTTTATGCACTCGCTCACTGGGGGAAGCCATTCTTCTGCAATTTTCGGTGTGGGATTATGGTGATTGTCTTATGTTCCTATAGAAGTGAGGGGGCTTAGTCATGAAACTTGTTTAGTCTTCTCAAATGTTGTTCAAACCCTCGTGATATTGAGACTTGAATAGAACAATTTCTGGAAGACGTCATTGGCAAGGATGTACACACAGGTGTTGCTCGGGATATCCCTAATTCCCGATATACAATATCCTCATGTCCCAGCCACCCGCGGGAACCACATCTGTCTCAAACTCCAATGTAAGTTTCTAAGCGACACCTTGTGCTAGTACGTTGTTACAAGGATATATCCTTGTAGTCAACACATAATAGCACGGCTTTGCGTCGGTTCTAGCAGATACTCAAGGCTCTTTGATGTGTATGCCAACCCTCGCCTGCGCTTCTGAATCAATGATTGGTTTTTGAATTGATGTCGCAGTTTAAAGGAGTGGAGATCTGTGTTGCAGTGATACGCACGGAACGAGGCCACTGCGCGATTGGTTCCGCTTGTCCTTACCTCTAGGCCTCGATAGATCCTGGGAACTAATTACTATGAATAAAAAGAGTGCCTAGTGCAGTATTCCAAACCCGACAAGACACCAAGAACTTGGTATAAATTACGCGTAGATAAGAATTCATGATGATCCTAAGAAACCCTTATTGGACCGTGAAGAACTGCAGCTACAGATACGGAGAAGCAACACACCACCTGAAGATAACCCTGCAGAATTTTGTGAATTTCTAGGGTACAAATCGGCGATACGGCCGGAACTGTTCGCATTGAGAACATCTTGTCCTATGAAGACTTAGCCATATTGCGGCACAGCACTGGGGGCAGTGAACTGTTAAGGCGGCTGCATTGATGTTTCACTTGGTGATATCGACCGAACTGCATGCATTGAGTGCATTTTGGAAATATGCAGACTTTTTGTAGCTATCACTGATATTGCGGCACAGCAATATCCAATACACCATGCGCATTGCGACTGCATTAGAGCTTGCATCGGCGATGCCGACGGAACTCCATGCGTGGATAACGGTTTAGCCCCATAAACACTTGTCTATATTGCGGCACAGCACTAGGAACTCTTCTATACACTGTACGTACAAACAGTTGCCTGTGGGCCCGTCCTGGCCGAGGACGGTACCTAGTGTTTGCCCCCCTGCCTGCGTCGATACCCAAGGTAGCAATACTCTGTGATGATCAATTTGTAATTCATATAATGTGAGTGTGTGTGTACGGCGGCTGCATACAAAATACTACCTAGTGCAATTTCCCGCACAGAGACCACACTAGTCGAAGATAGGAATAGCGTACATAGGTCCGCGTCGCGTTCAATGTTACCTTAACACTACTTGTAATTTTTGTAAGGCAATGCATGCATCTGAATTAGTCTGAAGTCTTATTCCAACCTTGATGGGCGTTTCAAACTAGAAACTGCGATACCTCGAGTAAGCCTACATCCTTTACATTATTTGAAACGGTTACTCGAACCGTGAAGCAGATGGAATAATGTGTAAACCAAAGTCATGGTACGATGAGCCCATGCAGTAGCCCATCTCTCTCTTCCAACGGGCGACGTTTAAAATATGATAGCTTCCTATAAACTTGAAATCTTTGGCCTTCTGAAAATAAGTCCGGTGGGGTTGATGTTTAATGACAACTTTGAGATACCTGTTGGCTCTCGAAAAGCTCAAGTACGCGATAAGATTATTTGTCTTCCAGAACAGGCCCTATGCAACGACCGGTTTGAGAATACTTGTTAAGCTGGTGATTGATCATTATGTGAAGGATGGCAATACGTCTATAATGACGGTATTCGTTTCGCCCAGACGTCCTATGCCAGTGACGTAAAGGAGTGAAAACTAACGCAGTAAGAGTTCATCCATGTCAAACTAAGTCCGATAGTGTAATTCTGCTTCCATATTGAGAAATTTGAGAGACTACTAGATGAAACGGTGTTGCTTTGGCTCTGGCTTTGGGTGGCGGAATCTTTCTCGTTGCTTTCATCAACTTCTTTCTGTAATTTGTTGAAGAATGCCTCCATTTCTTTTCACAATGGCGAATCGTTTTCCAAATGTATGTTTTTTGACGATATCTTGTCGTAATTAGGTGTAAATTGCATTCAAACTCTCATCGTTGGGCTTACGGACTATGTCGCTGAATATTGCTCGGCCAAGCAACGCAAGGTTCATGAACTGATGTCTGGTTCTCGGCCACTTATCAATTTTACGCACACTTTTTGAACCCCATCCACCAATATTGATCCCAGGATGGTCTGCAGGAGCGAAGTTCAAATGCTCCACAGTGGCTTCCTCAGGTCATTCTGACATTCTCTGTCAAAACAGTCTCCAGATTTGGTTCGGATGGTAACATGAAGCCTAGGGCCTTTATGTATTGCACATCGGTTGAACCATTCACAGTAAAGAATAGGCAGTATGGCATGTTGAATGGCACAATCTTCCACCAATCTCGAACCCAAGATGGGTGCCCGGCGAGTCGCCTGTGACGATCTACTGTTGAAAAAGCGCAAGGACTTAGTTCTTTTGTATTAATAAAGGCGCTCTACCGGGATGGAATAGTCCATAGGAATTGATATTTTGTCCTTATTTACTAGAGTCGCAGCACCAGTTACCTTTAGATGGGCGTCGTTGCACAACGAAGCGATGGCGTATATTCGATTTTTAGGTATGCTCGAATTTATTCAATCCCTCCAGATTCCTCATAATTCCAACGTCATATTCAACATGTCGAGTCCGGCCGGTCCACAGTAGATTGCTGACAATAGCAGCAGCCCTCTCTTTATTAGCTAGGTAAGCCTGAAGAACATTGACCTACGTGATGACTCGCTTCCAGCAGACTTGATCTGTATTGGTAAAGAAAATCGTTGCTGTTCAGCACGACCTCTTAGACGTTCCGCCGACGAGTAAACCAAGGTAGCTGTAGAACCGCATCAGAAGAATGAAGCAATTCCGCAGATACAGTGGTAGTGGCGCACTATTATCCAACGACGCGGTGTTCAGGGAACAAATTGTAGATGGTTGTTGTGCGCGAGTTCAGGAATGCGATAGCATTTTCTCCCTCATCAGAGTTCGCCAGTCACACAAGGATTCGGTCCGCACTTTGATAAATGGTGCTGATAAACAAGAATCTGTTGGATTTTCTCGTGGTCGTTCACCTGGTCGATGCAAATGGAGTCTGTCCAAAGAGTGCTCGTATATGTCCTTTTCGAACAGACTTTCCGTTATACGTAGTTCACTGCACCTCGTGCCACCAATTTATAGCGTCTGAGAGAAGATGGACTTGCCCCAGGTATAGGAAAACGCTTCATATTTGGCCAATGTATCGTCGAGAGCCACATGGCGGAGTATGCCAATGAGAGTAGCTGTTGAATCCTCTGAAGGAATGATGTCAACAACGCGGATGTGCTAATTCACGAAAGCTATAACTTTTAAGCGTAGTGGGCTCGAAGCTAGCGTTCGCCGGAATAATGGTGGTACTGCTCATTCTTGCGCGTGTCAGATGAGGCTGAGCGGTGCGAAGAACCTAGGGGAGAGAACTAGCGAAGCGATGTTCAAAGTCCAATACATATGATTTCTGACGGCACACAAAAAGTACTATGTTCCAACACCTGTGAAGACCACCTAACTATGTCCCCTCCGCAATTATATCTCGAAATCGAAGCAACATCCACCAAATTCCACACACTGCACTCATCTACAACATATCACTACAATTGATATCATCCATCAATCATTCTCATAACATCCTTAATAGTCAAGTCCGAAAAAAGAGGCGTATCGGACTTGCACGTCGAGTTTACTGCCGGCAGATTGCCTTCGTTGAAGTACGCGCGGATAGCACGGATAGTGCAAGCGGAAGGCTGGGCGAAGCTGGAGTGCTACAGAAATATCAGTCCCGTTCCCAGTTGTTAGTAGCAATCAACTTACTCCGTAACCAACATGTTCAAGTGCAACACTGCCTACAAAAGCAGCACTCATATTCCTCGCAGACTCGAGGGGTGTCACAGGGTCGTAGGTATTTCCGATAAAAAGCACGGGATTCTTCGTCCTCACGTGGAACAAATCGCCTTGATAGCGATCCTTGGACAGCATGCGCCAATGAGCGCAAGCCATATCTTGGAAACCATCCGTGTCGCCTATAATCTTAGAAAGAGCGTACTTCTCCTGGGAGCTCTTGAACAGATCTTCGCGGCTCTGCGCCTCAGCTCGTTTGTCAGAACACCTGATAGCAACAGTAGCATGAGGTGTTTGATTATCGGACACGTCTGTTTCTTTTACACCCTCTACGAAGGCGGTCGCGTTCCCCTTGTATAGCCCATCGAGAGCTATGGCTAGGCCGGGCCAGCCTGTGGGGTCGTACAAAGCCCCCACAACGTATTTTTTCATTGTGACGTAGTCGATTGAGAAATTCCCGCCGAAAAGCCAAGGATTATATTTTACGTTCCAAAGGTAGTCGTAAAACTGATTCTCGAGCTGGGCGGCAGTGGCGTTGCCATTGATCAGTGCGCAATTTGATGCATTAGCAACACATCCTTCGAAAAAGCCAGACAATGTGTCATCGGAATTTGTCATTAGCTCATACTCACTACCGATATGTCAGTCCATGGGCTTTATTGCTTCGATGGATTAATACATACTGGCCACTGTAGTACTCGTGAGCATTCACGACCCCATCTAGTACGAGTTTATCCATCCTGTCCGGAAACATAGCAGCAACGGTAGCGCCTAGGACTGTCCCATATGATAATCCTTGAATAATCGTTAGTCCTGTATATTGATTTCAGACTGGAACCGGAACTCACCCCAGAATCTCAGCAATCCGTCTTCACCAAGTGCATCGACCACGCTCATCAGATCTCGCGCAGTTGTACTAGTCCCTATTAAATGACCAAAGCTGCTCATGCGCTCGTAGCATGCGTTGGCCAGTATTTCGGATCCGACCCAGCTTTGGGCAAGTTGAACGTCCGATGCATTCGAATAAGGCGGATATTTCGCAGTAAATGTTTTGTCCTCTTCGCCATCAAAACACGACGTTGTCAGCGTGTCCACAGTGCCTCTAATATCCGATAGCAAATTAGCATTCGTCTTCTTAAGATGCGACAGGGTGGTAGAGCTATTACCGGGGATCGAACGCTATCAGGTCGTGTACGTAGCCCGAAGCGAAAGCATGCAAAGTCATCAATGTGGCAAGGCTGTGTCTGCCGTCTCCTCCTGGGCCACCGAAGTTGATGAGTATACTGCCTTTGTTTGGACCTTTGAAGGCAGGAACACGGAGGAGCTCTAAGTTAATGGTGGATCCATTGTTGCAGTCAGAGTAGTCCAGCGGAACAGCTAGGGTAGCGCAATATATAGTGATGTTTTCTTTATTAGCTTCCTCGAGTTCAGGACTACACTTTCCCCAACTGATAGACCTCTGTTGTGGTCCAGTCTGCAGAACTCCAGACAATGATACGGCTTCAGCAATCGCCGTAAGTAAGATGGATAGAACGGACGGAACGGCTTTCATTTTATTGTATATCGATGAAAGAGGAAGTCTGAGTTGACAAGTATGATATGAGTGGGTGTGATTTGAGACTCTAGATAGACAGAGGGCTATATACACAGTCAACTGGATATTCACGGTCATCCATATCTTGTGGCCTGGAGGATTCAAATACGGGCTGATTACATCAATGATTACCTTCTTGATTTTTTGGACCAATTTTCTGATTCCGATGAGGTAGCTGTATTAGTTTGAAGCTGTGACACCTCCATGTATCGCACAGTTCGCATGTGGAGACGCGGCACTATATTGAGAGGATCTGCGTACTAACAATACGTGCAGCATCTGCAACAGAGTAGTCTTGGCCATCATATTTCTCAACGTAGTAAATATCATACTGCACGGCCAGGATGTTCTGGATACATGCTTACATTAGAAACCTGCTGGATGTGGTAAATTTTTGGGGCCAGTTTCCTTAGCTGTCATAGTTCATGAGGAACAGCAAGGCTCAATGACGTCTTTAGTAAATTTCCTCAGGGAACTCCGGCGAAAGATGGGAGCATGACTTAGACCAGAATGGGGTCCGCTTCTAACGCGGATGATTCGCCCAAACCCAGCACTAATCTTTACCAGATCTGGAGAAAATGTTGCCAAGACTACCGCGCCATAGGTGGGGGCCACTTACCCGTCAGCAGCGGTGAGGTCGTGGTTGGAGTATAACGTCAGAAAGCCGTTATGAACAGTTGCTACTTGGGCAGACACACCACCAACATTTGTAAATTTCCTGATAAACCTCCAAGTTTATGTTTGCGCCATGGATAATGCACTTGCAAAAGGGGTGTCGCAGGTTGTACCGAAACGACATTGTTGGGGGTGTCTGCAGCGACGTCTTGTCTGCGATGGGACCCGACCATGCTGTAACAGATGCCAAATGAACGGCACAGTGTGCCCCGGGTACGCCGAGAAGAAGCCACTCAAATGGGTTGAAATTGGAAAGAAATCTCGACATCGAGGAAGCAAGAAAAAGCCCTACTCTCAACCTGGTCGAGGCAGAAATGGCCACGGCACGCAAGCTCGTATTCAACCAGTACCACAATCTTCAGAACTGGAACAAAGTGACGTTGCGCCAATAATGGATGTGGAACTCCGATCTGATACCAATGATTTGATACAGGCTGTCCGATACTGCAAGCCCTCCCAGCCTAACATTAGTGTAAATTTTGGACTGACTAATAACCACCAGATAATTCTTGGATACTTCCTACTATGCAAAGCCTCAACGACCTAGCTCCCAATTCATTTCTCACTCACATACCGTGGGAAACAGTGAAGGACTTCCCTCCTGCCATAGCCCATGCCTTAGTCTGTAGGGCACTAGACCATCGATTTCATCAACTCCCGGACACAGACAAGGCTGTTAGCAACTCAGTGGAAATACGTACTCAATTACTATTCCACAGGGGTGCTGCCCTCCGTACTATTGCCGAGATTCTTGGCAATGCAAAAACACGTGCGTCCGACTTAGCGGTGGGCTCGATACTATTCTTCATGGGCGTAGACGTACGTATACTTTTCGGCCACCACTGCGAATTATATTAGCTGATCTTCTGGCAGACAAGGCTATCTCCAAGTCACTGGCGGGATCACTATGATGGAGTCACGAAGCTGATGTTGCTTGTCGGTGGCCCACAACGGCTTTTCAAACCGACTCCTCATTTGGACGCGGCAATCATTTTCTACGTCATGTAAGAATTCTCCACTGTGAGTTTTGGAGACGGTGTCCCTGATCAGTTATTATAGCGTAGGCGTAATCGGCAACACCACGAGTCCAGCCTATAACCTAGCATCGCCACGTGTACCTCTAGAGCACTGGGATTCAATTGCAGTTTTATATGACCATGGTCTATACCCGACACTTTTCTGTCCACCAGACCTATTCCTATCAATCGTCAGGATTAATTATCTAAGGCACCAAGTTGTGCATGCATGTTATGTGGGCGATTCCCCCCAGATCGAAGCCGAAAATATATTATGGCATATAGAACAGCATTCTCCGGAATGTTGGGCCATGTCTGTACCACTTGGTAGGACAGGGCTCATAACTATCAGCAGCATACTCAAGTGCGCGACGATGATATATTGTGTGTCTTCTCTCCAAAGCCTCGGGGTCCTTCCAAATTCCGAAACGCTGCGATCACTTACGCAGCAGCATAATAAACAACTGGGCATGCTCTTAAAGGGATCATTGGGGTCTTTGGTTACGAAACATATCATGATGAAATGCATGACTTGGCCGTTAGTTGTTTTCGGCATGCGAGCTAGTACCGGTGACATGAACTTTGTTCTGCAAGAGCTTGAAAATATAGCACATGACACTGGCTCATGCCTACCTCTAATGGCAAAGGCAGTTTTGGTGAAGTTTTGGCAGTCAGGGGCAGTGGGATGGGATGAATGTTTCTACAAGCCATTTGTGTTCATCACTTAGTCCTAGCATTTGCCAACACTTTTCTTAATATATATTCGTGTCTCACATACTTCGATTATACTTCGATTGTGCTGTGTAAGAATTTAGGAAGCTTCTATAGTAGCATTGATTTCGACGCTTTTATTAATGCGGGACAGAAATATGTTAGACTTCGCGTGGTTGCGCAATATTCAATTTGGAAAAAACAAAGCTTCTACATCTTTCGGGTGCTATATTCTACTAACGATCTCCTAGTTTAACTGCAGAGCACTCATACCATGAGTTCGTTAAGATAATTGGTACGCTCTCAATATACTTCGGCGGTGACGCTGCTCGTAGACTCAGCCGAGTTTTTCGGCGATCTAGCGTTTACAGAAACGGTAAAATTGATATTACGTTGACTATTTCGGAAGCATTGCCAGATGGAGTGTCACAGCAAGATTTGGACTGATATATTCGCACGATTTAGGCAAGAGAACCTGGCGACAGAGGACATCAGGTTCGGAAGCTTGCTAGGTGGAACGTTTGGTTCAAGCCATGAGTATGTTGAAGATGGTGTTCGCTCCCTGTGAAGATTGATGTATTAACAATTATTCACGGTGGAGTAGGCTCAAGGGGAAATAGGGGTAGTTAAGCTTGCTGTATTTCTACATATCTCATTTGAGATGGTACTGGCAATAAACAGTATATTCAAGTTTACATTTAATCTTCAGTACTTGCGATATATTTACTTTAAAAAAACACAAAAACAAGCAAATAAAATATTATAAAGCAGGCCGTCAGACAATAAGATGAGCACGTATCCAATTCTGCACCTCAGGAATATTGCCCTTATCCCATGAAATAATTTCTTAGCGACCACAGCTACCTTACAGCACATCTCTCGATCCTACCCCAAAGTATTCCTAATGTACGTTAGTCTAGATGCTATTGCATTTTTAAAGAATTTCTTACTAGAGATTTGTGCATTGCCGGTGTCTTGAAGCCCCCACCGGCGATCTTCGTCTTCATCTTCTGGCGATTCAACACATCGCTCTAGGTGGACTTTATCAGCGCTAAAGAAGAGAAGATCAGATGATCGCCTACTTGCCTGTTCAATTGTACCTCTCATTACATATCGAATACACATGACCCGTTCGGTCTGCCCTATGCGCTGCGCTCTGGCCAAAGCCTGAAGCTCGAGAAATGGATTCCATTGTGGCTCAAGGAGGTAAATTCGCGTTGCAACAGTGAGGTTCAAACTATGCTTCTTAGTCGCAGTATTGAGTCAACAAATTGAAGCTACAAACCCCTCTGATCCCGTACCCAGAGTCATCAACAGAATGTTGGGTCCGAGCATGGACTTGTATTCCTTAAGCACCCTCAGTCTCTGCTTCAGGCTTAAGCTGCCGTGAATGATGTCGTATTTCATCCCTGAACTTTTGAGTAACTCTGACGCCATGTCAAGCGTTTTCTTCCATGACGAAAACACGATACTGACTTCTGTTTAGCTGATGGACCTATAATGCAGTCTTATCTCCCTACCATTTGTGCCCGGGGTCCATTTTTATATCGCGTAGAAGCGCTATGAGTTTTGATGGATATGGAAACGCGGCTTCCTGATGGATTGAACCAGTTGTGTCTGTGCCAGTATGATTGGCAAGATCTGGTCGCGCAATGTTTGAGGCACAGAGAGTGCAAGCTCTCTTCTTACCTAAACATTGTGGCAAGCAACTATGGCACACGAGATGTTTGCACGGATGGATAAACATACCTGCGTTCCTTTCCCCTACTGGATCAATACAGAAGATAGGTTCAGAACACTTCGCACATATATTCTGATCAAACTGCTGAAGATAAGAAAGAATTTCGTCATCTGACTCATCTAGTTCTCTCTGAATTTTTCTTGGGCCATTGTTGCAGAAAAGCCGTAGCTCGTGAATTGACTGGAGTGTAGTAGAGGCCACTTTGGTTTTGGTGACTCCACTGACGGCCATTTGAACTTGCTTCCTATAATGCTCATACAGTTCGTCGTATTGGTACCGTTCCTGATCAGAGAATGACAAAATTCGCTGTTCGGCAATGGGTTCAGGCAAGCCAAGAATATCCCTTGTCCGCCTTAGACAAATTGTCTTCAGCAGGATCTGAAGGTTGTGGAAACCGGTACTCTTTTCTGACAATGTGGGTGCAATAATACAAGTGCGGAATACTGATGCCCGCTCCAAGTCTGGCACTCTCAGAAATGCGACGAGACTACCCAAATCCTCCAGTCGGTTTTGAATTGGTGTTCCTGTGACGCACCAGCGGCGTTGTGCTGAAATCTGCTGTACTGCCTGGAATTGCTTTGTCGTGCGATTCCGAATCTTGTGCGCTACACAGCATATCATTAGTTACAACCTTCGAAACAAACATTGAGGGCTCCTAGCCTTCGTCCAGTACTATCCGAAACCAGTGAATTTTTGATAGTGGCGCCTGTCCTCGCTTGCTATCCTCCAATGCTGTCGCAAACGTAGTAAATACGACGTCTTTCTCCTCCAGAAGATTCACCTCCGATTGTCGGTCGCTTCCGATGTGCCTATGGAACGTGATTTTATGGGGATATGTGTGTCTGATCTTGTGAGTAGACGGTGTTAATACTAGGTGAATGGTGAAGAACCTACGCACGAATTTCATCGATCCAGTTGTCAATTAGAACTGCTATGAGTTAACAGGCTTACCACTCATTACGCTATATCTTATTCGATGGAGTTATTACCGGTGGATGGTACCATGATCAAGGTCGCTCTTGACGGTTTCCGACCACTTGATTTTCCGGCCGAGTCCTCCTTGAAGGCTGAAACAAAGGCCGAAGCGTCCTGGAGCGTGCGCGCGATAGCAGATAGAAATGTTAATGACTTTCCAAGCCCCATATCATCCGCAAGGATCCCGCCTCGCGGTTCATTACGCTCTGAGGATTTGGCTTTGGTCAAAATATGTTGAAAACTAAGCACCAGTTCAGTTTATGTCTAGTTCAAGCCAACGAGTCTGTTAAGCTTACAATCTATCCCCGCGTATCCGCTTTTCTCGCCAGAATGTCAACCCTGTCGGCGGTTGCCCGCTTTCTCGCTGCATGATAAAATCGAGAGCCGTCATTTGATGCCTGATAAAGACATCAACACGTTGTTCTACGGCAAAAGGCAAGGCTCACTTACGGCATGATCTGACTTTTGATTTTGTTGGCATCTGTTTCGATCTCATGTAGAATACTTGTATGAGAAAGAAGTGAGTTCAAAATGAGTTCTAACTCCCTCTCCGCAGATTGTGCAGTTGGTCTTGGGTCGCCTCGAGCTGGAGTACTTGGATCAAGAACAGGTGCGGGTGTCTCGTCTGGTTCGTTCATCTCCTCATCAGATTTTTCGTCAAAGCCATCGAATTCCAGAATCTGAGGATTTAGATACTCTTCGTTGCCCACGTCATGGATGGGTATTTGCAGATATAAACCCGAATGGAGAAGAATGTTCCCAACTTTGCCGGCATGGTGCCTGAAGCTGTACACATGTACATCAACAACGAAGGTTGCATTATTGTAAGGCTGCCATGAATCTCTGAATTTTTTCCAGTATTCGTAGTCCATGCACGCCTGGAAGCGGACACTGAAACCCACAAGTTGTCGAGCTTTCCTACAGAAGCTCTTGTCTAAATGTGCAAATGCGCTTCCTTCATTCAGGAGCTCAAAATAGTCGCCGATTTGAGATATTTCTAGCGCGATACTAGATTTCGGCGATTCAAGAAGCGGTGGAGAGGGAAAGAATCCCCTCGCGTGTTTTCGCAGTTGCGCATTCACATCAACGACCTGATGAAAGTAAGAATTACGGAGCTAGCCACTGTTTTTGTCGCGTTGGTTTACCGAGCCTAATAAGCATAAAGGCTCATCGGTTACCGTTGAGCTAGGTACAATTGGTGGCTCGTCGAATGGTAAATGTATATCCTCAAATTCAGCTGGATATGGGCGTTTGAGTGGCAACGAGTTGTAAGGCTCCCAGTCCATGACTATGATCTGAGGTTGGGATGGATATATCTTCAGGCCGTGTGAGGTCCGTGGTAATATTTCTAGTGGGTATGCTGAAATTTAGTTTTCTTCGCCCAGAAAAGGTATTGAGGGACCTTCGACCGGGTAAAACATGGCCGGGGCCCCAATGAAAGATTGCGGCTGACGGGAAGTCAGGGGGCAGTGCTTGTGGGACTGTTGCAGGCGGCCAAATTAGGCGATCACCCCACCCCGGCCCATCAGAAAGCCACACTCAGCCTGGTCTATCTATGTCCACCAGAAATCTGCCGTCTGTGAGCCTAAAATAAGCGCAAGCATTCACAAGGCCTCCCGTTCACCGACTCGGTTTTTCCCTTGCCTTCATTGCCAGGATGGTTATGGTTGAACAAGTCATTGGTGATCGCTACGCCGTTGACTTCGATGTCCTAAAGGAGTTTCTCCAGTCCCTGTTCAATCCTGGCGATTTTGACATTCTCGTATGTTTTCCAAAGCTTTGGGGAGATGTGACTCTAATGCGAAGCTTAAAGTATCCTGATGACGAAGGCGGCGACAAATGGAAGGTCAAAATACCGCGGTATTTGACTCATGTACATTAGATCGTTCCCATGATTATTTTGGGAGATCGGCTGACCCAAAAATCTAGATTGAACTCCTGGACCTCCAAGCAAAGTTCGAAGAGATGCTTTAGACGGCTTGGTGAGGGGAGGGAGGAAGAGGGCGGGGTAGTTGCTATCATGCCAGCGAAGCGGCCGTGCTTTGAACGCGGTATACAACTACCGATACCAGTTGCCTCAGGAACGATTGTAGAACTCTGTATTCCTTGAAAAGGCGCACTAGGAGCCTTGAACTCTTTTATCGAAACATTGGGCTTCCAAGCTCAATGCTTATAAAGCCGGTGTGGCGGAGCACTGTACCCCGCAAAGATCTATTGACCGGCTCACATTATCAATAATCAACAAAACCTTCGTAGGCGGCAGATACATTTGTTATGAAGGTTGATAATAAAATGGACAGCTCAAATCCAGAACCATATCAAGGCTGGGAAAAATATCCTGAGAATGTTTCTCCGTACCTGCTGGACACAGACGCGGCTCGTAGCAATCGTCGCTTGAGTCAGCGGAGCAAAGAGCTTTTCGTCGCGAACCACGACTCCAAATTTTCGTACTTGGATTTAAACCAGCAGCACACTAGCATGTATCCTCGGCCTGAATTTATGACCGTAGCTAATTATTGGTTCCGAAAGATGGTTACCGCGATGTCAAAATACAGCAGATCCGAACAACAGAGCAAATGTTCGATATTCTGGCAGTACCTCAAGCCAACTCAGTATTGTCTGTGATGGTATCCTCCAATTGAATCGAAACTAACGGTGTACAGCTTCATCAATCAAAAACATTCATGGAGTCGCTTCAGTATCAGCGAGGAACATTTCCGTCGCTTGTTCACGCGCCTTCGAGTTCATCCGAGTTTTCTAGACGTCGTACACACATTCGGTGAAAAGATAGGACCAGTTGAAGAAGGCTTCAGTTCTTTTTCTGTGGATATTCGACCTGACTCAGCTTACATCAATCAAACAACTATCATCCAGGACTGTAGCTACTGTACTGGTATGATGCCCATACTTTACGTTCATATCTAACATTCTTCCAGATATCTCATACAACCTCAAGTACATTTCAAAGCACGGCCGAAAGTTGCCCAAGGATCCCTTCTCGATTAGAGAAATTGGCATATATCAACACTTTTCGAGTGCAGACCATCGGTGTAGTTGGGTGTTGCTACAAGCCTCGGATCAGCTCAAAGAACGGCTGAGGAGAAGTTTCCAGTCTGACGAGCAAGCACTGCCAGCAAAGCAATTTTTGTTACATTCAATGATTATTCTAGACATATCTGAGGAGTGGCGAGAATATCTGATCTATCTGGAAGACCGATTCTCCGAACTAGTAAGTCTATGATACTATATGGGGATGTTAAATCAATAATTTGTGCAGGTCGATAAAGGATTTTATACAAATGTCACCGGCCAGCATCTAGAAGGTGACATAGTTGCAGATTTCTCTGACACTAGGAGACTGCACATTTTAACCGACAAATTGCGGAGACTAGTCCAGATACTGAATCAAAATATTCGCATTGGGAACCATTTGAAGGTGGGGATAACAAGAATTGCGAAAGCCTCGTCGCCAGCTTTGCGGTGTAGTATCGATCAGTTCCAAGCTAAAGTGGACAAGTTCTTGTTCGTACAGGAGACGAGTCTCGGGAGAATGGAAACACTGATCGCCCGATCTGGCGGGATCGGCCAGCTTGTACGTGTGAGCCTCGACTCAGCAACTTATTACTAATTTATGACCATGTAGGTGCAAAGTATTCAGGACATCCGAGCGGCGGAGGCAGGCAAGAAAATCAATCACGAGATGCGCAAGCTGACAGAGCAGGGCGTGGACGAAAACAAGCTGATGAAAAGGCTCACGGAACAAACAACACGGGATACGAGATCTATGATGGCAATCGCACTGATCTCTGCAATATTCCTCCCTGCCACGTTCTTGGCGGTAAGTAGCCCTTCGACAACAGTTGCATCCTAGCACGAGCACTGACAGGGATAAGACTTTGTTCGGGTCCAACTTTTTCGTTTTCTCTGAGGACCGAAACGCTCTGACTGTGGCTTCCAATTTCTGGGTATACATTGTTATTGCGATTCTATCTTCCGGGGTAACGGTGATCATCTGGTTTGTGTGGAGGCGACGCAAGCTGAGGCAGCCTATCACTGAAGATGTATAAGCGCCGTGCAACGCCCCGCACTCTCCGGTCGATCAGCTGAATTAGATTTGTTTGCCCGCTGCCATGAGATTTCGCGAAGCTTTCAGCAAAATTTGGAGGCTATCTTGGTGAGGCAGCTTTTTAGTGAAATCTATGATTTTCTTCCCGAAACTGTGGAGATTTCATGCGCGCTGACTTCCTGCTGCCTATACCTATCCGAAGGAGACCGGTGAAGGTTATCTGATCACTGCGTTGCAGGTGCGTCTTCGCTTAGGCAATGCTGTCCAATGTGCTGTGTAGGACCGGTGAGCGCAGTTTGACGTTCTTATTTTCTACGTGAAACCCATGAAATTGTTCTATGCCGTGAGAGGCATCGCGTTTTGTGTTCTAACTGCCTCCGACAAGAAGCAGCACCATGGAGGGTGAAGTGCCGTGCATGGTTGCTCTCGACTACCTAGAATGCAGCGAAGTGAAGCCTGTCAGCGAGTGTGTACCGCCTGGTAGTGCTACATTTTACATTCCTGCGCGCAAAACCCGGGCCTTATTCGCAGAAAACTCCCATGGGTTGACACTGGAGGCTTTGTTCCTTTGCCCTTGCAAACGATGCGTGGAAGACGGTGGACCGGTGGATGAACGCTCAACAAGATTCAATAAGCTGAGGGAACAAGAGTTAAGAGGCGAATACGCTCTTATATATGGTTTGCTGATCTACATCCGAAGACCGGGACTCATCAGAAAATTTCAAAAACACGAACTCAAGCTGCAGGGGACGAATTATCTTCTAGAAGATGATTTTAAGAAGTTACACCTCGAAAATATCTCTAACCTTCCTCAGGTACAGAGGAAAGTAATAGATGAACAGTACAAGTTTCTCGTTCGAAAGCTACAACCATATTCCGACATCACGGCTATCTCGGCAAAAGAAGTGCTACCAATCAATGAAGATCCAAACCCCAAGGGTAAGGGAAGTTTTGCCGAAGTGTGGTGTTTTGAATTTCAAGATGACGAATATCGTTCGCAAGAATTTGGAAAGGTAAATCCACCTACTCGATATTAAGCTACGATTCTAATTCCACAGAATATCACAAGATTTGCCCGAAAGATCTTCAATCGAAGCATGGTGAAATCGGCCGCGAAAGAATGGAACAATCTGCAACAGCTTTCAAAAGATGAGAATCATCCGAACTTAATGGTTGCACTCGGCGCGTATTGGCATGGCAATATCTTCTTTATACTTCAAGAAGAAGCAGAGCAATCTCTCCTCGATTATCTCAAGGGAAAAGGTGACAAGTTTGAGTCCAAGGAACTATGGAAGCAGATGAAGGGAGTTGCTGACGGGTTGGCGACGCTCCATAATCTGTACAAAGGAACCAGGATCGCCTACCACCAGGATCTGAAACCCGCGAACATACTAATAGTCAAACGAACATTGAAGATTGCGGACTTCGGATTGCTCGCATTCAAGCCCGTACCAAAGCCTGGAGAAGATGGTTCAACTGGGGTTCCAAAAGCCCACAATATTGACTATTACACTGCTCCCCGGCGGCGAACATATACTCGTGATTCGGACATCTGGTCTTTGGGATGCGTCATGTCAGAACTTGCTACTTGTGATTTGCAAGGACGAGATGAGTTTTCAAAGTACAGGAACGATCGCGCCGTTGGTGACACTCCACGATTCTTTTCTGGAGAGGCTGTCAAAGCCTCAGTTCTGCAAAAACACGATCTGCTTTACAACTTGGTACAAACCAAAGGATCTTCAGCCGGGAATGCCCACATAACCGATTTCCAGGACCAATTCTATGTCAGAGAATTTTTTATTCTCCTTAACAGCATGTTAGGGCATAGACTAGGTCTTGGGAACTCACCACAAATTACAAATGAGGTTGCCGTGCCCGATGCAGGTTATGTTGCTAAAACTATCGAAAAACTGCTCAAAAGGGCAATACGCGAAACCGCGCTCGATAACGGCTTTGAAGATCTCAATCTAGGGCAACAATGTCTGGAATTCGCAACTCTTGATCTGTTATTTGAAAAGCATCTCAAAAGTTTTATGAATGCTTTGACCGAGAGGAACAGACCTAGGTTTTCCGTTACAACTCTAACTAACTTGAAGCAATATATTGTCAACCTTCAAGCCAAGCAGCAAAGAGATCGTCGCCAGCGAGGCTTTGCACGTCTACGTTCGTTCCTAGAACGATTCGAGGAAGTCGGTGAAATGATCAAGGAATCGCCTGATGCGATGAGATTCATGGGCTGCATCTGGGTACGCAAAATTCATCCCAATAAGCAAACCTATGGTTGACAATCCTTAGGGGCCAGTCAAACTCGTACTTGAGGTATGATTTACTCATTAGTTATTTTTTTGACATGTGTAAATATAAGAAACAGGCGACCGAAGAACACCCTGATGTCTCCCATGAAATTCTTTCCCTCTACGAGCAAATTGGAAGAAACCAACCATCCGCTTCCATGTACAAAGAACTGCCCGTTACTCAGGTAGACTTGACACAAATCTTATCTGAGGCATTCAGGGACGTAGTAGAGGTGAACAAATTGCTTGTTCTTTACTTCCAGCAACGACGTAAGCTATCTACTGCATGCTTCGTCCAACATATTTCTTACCCAAATCAGTGTGGACAGAAATCTACGCCACTACATGGAGTCGACACAAACCAAAGTTATCTGGTATAATAGCTCGCATGGTATCACGTTACAATCTTGTGAGCAATAAAGCAAGTATCTCCCAGTTCGACCTTTTCCTAACCGAGTCTACAATTCAAGAAGGGCAGCGTTTTTCAATGACCGACGTCGAGAACTTGGGTCGTATGCAGGCGGTGAATGCTTGGCTGAAACCGACAGATTTGGAATTTGAACAGGAATTCTTGATGGAAGTGCGAGCTAATTACCCCGAAACTTGTCGCTGGCTCTTAAGAGACGAAACATTCGATGAATGGTTTGATCCGCAGTGCACAGCAACAACATCACCAAAAGTGCTGTGGCTCAACGGGAAACCTGGTGCTGGTAAGAATTCACACTTGTCGTTATTTCAATCCCAAAGAGCTGTAATATTTATATCTCGGCACCAGGTAAAACGGTTCTCGCATCTTTGGTCGTGGAAAAGGCAAGAGCACTGCAACCAGCCCCCACGGTTCTGTTCTTCTATTTTAAACACGAGGATAACGATCGAAATAATTTCCTTTCCATGGCTCGAACTTTACTGATGCAAATCATCAAGCAAACCCCGCTTGCCCTCGATTATTTCTACAGTAAATGTTGCGACAGCGGAGGGGTTCCGCTCAATTCCCGCGCACCAATCGAAGAGCTCCTCGCTTTCGCATTGGGAAATTGCACTTCAGCATATATTATACTGGACGGCATAGATGAGTGTCAGTCAAGAAAAGAAAAAGGTGACGTGGTGGAATGGTTTCGCCGTTTGGTTGAAACACAACCTGCCGACAGCAGCGATCGGCTTCGTTGTTTGTTCGTAAGCCAGGTTGACAGTGCGCGGAAAGACTACAATCATCTTCCGAGCATAACAGTGGACTCTTATAATAATGAGGAAGATATAGAGTCTTTCAGCAAGACGAGATCTGCACAGTTGGTGAAGAAACTGAAAATTTCGGTGTACGAGGCAAACGACATAGCTGCCTCCGTCTCTGCGTCAGCTGAGGGTAAGTTTGAATCCTCTCCCAGAACTGTCAGGCTACTGAGTCCAATTTTAGGCAATTTTCTATTTGCTCATCTGATGTGGATTAACCTTTGCGGACAGTCCTCCATCGACAGTTTAGACCAGGAGATCAAGTCGTTCCCACACGATCTCGATAAGCTCGATTCATTGTATAAAATACACCCCGTTCTTTGCGTGTCTTTCAACTAATCACTGTTCAGATACTCCCGTATAATGAACACTATCATTGGAAAACCCGTTCCTGCAGAACGTGAAGAAGCGTTGATGGTTTTGAGCTGGCTTGTCTGTGCCAAGCGATCACTGAAGATGCATGAAATACAAACGATGAAGTCAATCAATCTGGAGAGGAGAGTCGTTGACTTCGAAAGGCGACAGTTCAGAGTCGATCTCAAGGATCTTTGTGAATCCCTGGTAAATGTACGCAAGGATAATACAGTGGAACTGGTCCACATGACTGCGAGATCGTAAGAACCCCACGTGTGTGAGATGCTCAAGCAGCGGACTGACTGTGCTGTAGGTTTTTAGCCAACAGCAAGTTTCTTGATACGATAGTTGAGGAGCTAAGACTAGCAACATTGTGCATTGACTATTTGAACCTACCGTCGTTTGACGCACCTTACGACCAGCAGGCAGTTTTTGCTGGCGAGTATGGACTTATGGAATACGCTATCATTTATTGGGTACGCCACCTAGAAGCAGGTTTGAAATCCTCCAGTTCTGAGCATGAAGAACTTCACGAACACCTTACGGAATCCCTTGAGATACTTATCCAACAGCACTGGAATAATCCGCAGGACGACGGTCATCGTTCTATCTCGAATCGCACCAGAGTCATGCTTGAGACGTTCAGTGGCAGCGAAAAGTACTTGCAAATACAGCTAGCGTTTACATTAACCGACAAGGAGCTGAAAAACTTCGGGAATTCGCAACCCAATCAATCCGCCCTAGACTTTGCCACAACGGTTTCTGCAGTTCGACACTGCATCGAGACAGCCGTCCACAACGTTCGTGACCAGCATACTAGGGATGATCTAGAACGCAAGTACGGCACCCACATGTTTAAGTGCCCGAGATTCAGCTGCAGGTACTTCAACGAAGGCTTTCCCAGTCCCGATGAACGCGATAAACATATCGAAAGACACGAGAGGCCATTCCGCTGCATAGATGATCACTGCAGAGGCTCCAAAATTGGATTCGCGACAAAAGCACATCTCGAAAAGCACTGCAGAGAGATTCATCCGGACACAATAGAGCACCACGATTTTCCCACGGAGGAAGAAATCAACGAGAGCATGAACGATGGTCTACCAGAACCTGAAGCGGAACCTGATCCAGAACCTGAAAACGAAGAAGCAAACAATGATCCCGCGCCTCAGCCCAATATTGTTGTGCCGGAACAGTCTGTGGCTCCAGCCCAACCTGAAGTGACCCCAGTAGTGAGGAACGAAGCACTCCAATTGACACAAACGAGAGAAGCCGTCAAGCGTCGAAAGTCAAACCAACCTTACGAATGTTCTCATTGCGACAAGAAGTTCAATAAAAAATTTAACTGGCAGTCGCATCTTAAGTCACATGGTGAAGGCGAGCAACTTCAATGTCCGCATTGCGATGCAACGTGCAAAAGATCCGGAGACCTCGCGCGCCATATAAGATTGCATGATCCAGAATATTCTGTTACATGTGGTGGAATCTTATTGAATGGGCAACGATGGGGGTGTGGACAGACTTTTGCAAGGGCTGATATACTGCGTTCCCATCACTTATCCAGACGAGGTAGACAGTGTATCGCACAAAGAAATAGTAGTAAGCAGGCAGACACTCCAGTATAGTACTTGTATCTTGCAATCACTCCACGAAACCAGACCTGAATCTGTGAGATTAGCCTTGATGGAGTTCACGTCACCCACAAATGACACTCAGTTAATTAATCACACAGGTGAGTATACCGTAATACAGACAACTCGAAAACATCCTGCCTACCACCCCACTATCATGTTTTCCAGGTCTTCAAACGCGTTGTACTGAGCCTTAATGACAATCGACGCTCTTTCAACCCACCATAAGCGTCCAGACCCTGAAATACAGGTAGTGCTCCCTGAAGAAAATCACAACAAGCGGCCGCCGTGAGCTTACAAGGACTTTACGTTAGCAATCGAGCATTCTGCGAATGAATTATCTGTGCTCATTCGATAAGCCGACGATGAGACGAGTGAAAGCAACGGCAGACTCAACCCTAGTCCAAGAAACAACTGCTTAGCACATTTGTTCCATTTCGTTTGACCGGGTTTTTTTTCCTTTCCGTCTGACCGATTTTCTGTGGCGTCAAGAAATGTGAACCCGTTAAGGTCCCAATCTTATTTGCTGCTGTTGGTGCTTGTCATTTGGCTGTCAGCCCCACTGGTTATGTGTTCACCGGAAAATGCAACGCGAATCTGGTCTCTGTCTCTATTGGTTGTTTGGGAGGCTTTCCGGCTGTCTGCCAAAGTTTCAGCTAATGATCAATTCGACAGGGATGTTCTGGCTAAATCTCGTGGGCGTGTTGTCGAGGTAGCCAATGAAATTGAGTTTCACTTTTCGTCTATCTGTATTTCTACTCGCGCCAGGGCAGCACAGACGATGAAAGGAGGTTCTGTGAAAATGCTGAGCCGTGATGACAGGTCCTTCTAGTCTTAGCTGCTTCCCGCGACGAACCATAGCCTTTGTAATACGAGAGATCAGCTCTAGAGCGCAGACTTTCCATGGCGCCCAATCTCACCACTTGTCACACCCCTGCTCTGTCCTTGATGCCCAAACTTCCTCCCACCAGTGCGGAACGGCTCGGAATGAGCGGGTTGTGGGTGTCAATTATGACGAAGCGATTGGTTGAATATTTTTGAGCATGTACATAGCCAATGAGAGCATGCGGATCTTCCCGCTTGCCTATAATTTGTCCTTAAAAAAAGCCCAATTCAAAAAAGTGAGGCTCTTTTCGAAGTGCTAAGCCGTGAAACTCGACTCGACAAATGTAGTCCAGCAGCATCTACATTATTCCGTGTCGGTTTCGCTAAGTAGAGGCTATTTGCCCAGGACAGGTACCAATGTCAACCTTGAAGTGTATTCTCAGACTAAGTGTTCCGGGCGTCTACCGTTGAACAACTCGTCTAAATTCTAGTAAACGTTGGACGTTGGATCACCGGTGTTAACCCAATTATCTTGTTGTCCATATGGAGTTGCTCCTCCACCCTTTGAACGGAGAAGTTACTAGCAGGAGTCCGCAATATATGGCGCAACGCACTCTTTTTTTTAGCATGGTGTGGAGAAGCTGCGGATGTCTCGCATCGACTTCATCTTTTAATAGCAAGTTGAGTGAATTGAAGAAGGCTAACATTTTAGATTTCTGCCATGTTGTGATACCAATGAGAACATGTGGACTTAAGTCTATATCGGCGGTATCAACGATTGACCTTGTGATTTTGCTATTAATTCACTGGTCTCTCCTTGAAATTGAATTAGATTCTCACAGGGTGTTGCTACCCTGGGTATCGACACAGGTAGGGGAAAACACTTGGTAATGTCCTCGCCAGGACGGGCACACAGGCAACTATTTGCGCACGTGATACGATGTATTGGTATAACTGTTGTCTGCTATGGATGTAGATGTCCAGCCATCTGGCCCGTGCTCTCCTGCTCCTGCTATTCATGGGTATACCTATACCCTGACATCGTATGGCGCCCGACGAGGCTCTAAAGACTCGTGGTGTCACTCATTCCGCGGATACTGTTGGTTGTCCGTGACTTGATGCTTATTTGCAGGAAAAATAGCCTTGTTATTGGCGAAGAGAAATTAACGGCTTAGCATATGGTAGTCAGACTTCTACTGGCCCAAAAGCCAGAGCAGAGCGACAAGAAAAAAAAGACATTAGAGATGTTATTCAAAGTTTTATTGGTTGGATCGTTAGTCCTTCGGGCTTTTTCTTGGCAGAGTACTGTACTATGGACTGCAAAAGTCGTAGACCCTTACCAACAGGGGGTGCTTGTAATGCTGAACATGGGCCTACAACTTCTGTCAGTCCATAGTAAATAAGGCAAACGATTGGGCTCACATCAGCGTGCGTCACTAACCTTGTCATCTGCTCTGAGGCAAATTCATGGCTGCGTAGTGTCGGTGCGGCCTTTGGAGCACTTGAGAAGGCCAGAAAGTGCAATCGTAAGAGTTTGAGGCCAAGGAGTTGTCTAATCCGGACGGTGGGATGCCGCCGCGCCAACTCTCGGATTCCAACAATGTCAGTCGAATTATTACTACGCAAAGGATAGACCGCATTTAGTAAAGGGCACAACTTGAACGCTACAAAGGACTCCTCTGAGCATTTGAAAGGCCGCGTATGTGTGCCGTAGAGAAGGAATGATTACAGTAGAGTTCATCAACTCAATGTCAAAAACTAGAGACACTGTTTCTCAGAGCGACAGGCCACACTAACGCACTGGGACAGGTAGGTAGCCGCACGAGGTGCGCCGGTTATGACTAACCGTTTTAAGGTCTCGGTTAGGACCCTGAACCGAGCGCTCCACAATTGTGCAAGCTGACCTTCCTCCACTGCTTGATTTGAGTTCAAATGGTGGGCTATCATGATGCCTCTGTAGCAGTTGCAGCTGCTAAGCCGTAATTATTTCCGTACGTCCCACAAAACCTCTCGTGTAAGACACACTGAAATCGAACCCACCGATCTTTCTGAGTAAATAAAATGCATTTCCATTGAATTTTAAATAAGCAATCCTGCCGCCCCTGATTTCAACCAAGTTTAAAAACTCAATGAAGGTGAGACGAAATGGAGACACGATGGCGCCGTCAGTCTATAGGGCCTCTGAGTGTCATCATTAATTATCCTCACTCAAAAACACAAAATTCACCAGACAGCTAAAACAGCACTGCCTGTTTGGCGCCTAATGCAAAAGGCGTAATGCTATCGCATTCATGCCAGTCCCCACTACAGGGTTATTTTAGAGCTTCCGCATCAGTACGCAAAATCAGTTATACAAGAGACTCGTAAAGAGCGACCGGTCAAAAACACTTTAAAAGTAACATCACAGCGCGAAGTAAAGAGGGGTGGCGGATTGGGGAATGTCCAATCATGCAGCCTTTAGCTGAATCAATGCTGTTTTTTTCACTGTCTAACCGAATATGAGTTAATATATCTGTTGCTAAGCCGTGGATCTTTTCTCCTCCCAATCACGAGTGGCACATCTGTCCGTGCCGTATAGGATTTCAGCTCTTATCACATCGTGCTACGGCATGGTTGGACGATGCATTAGCCGTGCTCACCTCATACAGCCACACAATTTATTATTGTTACGCAGGTCTCACCAATAGGAAAACTGTTTGGCTCAGCGCCCATTTTTTCGGTGGATTCTAGGGAATTTTTTGTGGCTGTGATAGATGTCTCACCAATAGCGACGTGGTTGCTGGGCCCAGTGCCTTTTTTTAATAGACATTTATTGATTGATGACCGTTCAAGCTGCCCTCCTCTATTTTGCTAAGCCGTAAATCAGAAACACCTGATCCATGAGGGCGAACGCTTGGTGAGTTAGTCAGCATTATCACATACACAAAAAATTGCAGGGACTTGCAAAAGTATCAAAAAATTTCAAAGAGTACATCCGAGTTAGATATAGGAGTAATTGCTGTGCGGAGGTCGAGTGCAATATCGGCCAAAGATCATACAACAAGGACAACCAGGGACGGAAGATCTGCTCTCTTGGGGGCAGGCATTACTTTACAGACCCAAGAATTAGAGAATTCAGCATTACCTTTACTTAGAGAGATATTGAGTATGTATGAACACGAGGGTTTCGACACCCCCATGCTTCCTACTTAAAGTAAGCGAGAATTAGTTCCCACGCGGCCATAAACGTGGATAACTGGATGGAGCACCTCGTCACAGATCTAGCTATAGACTTCTGGTGAAATTACAATTAACGTGGTACCGGTCTTTTATTGCTCTGGGGCCCGTGCGACCAGTCTATCCCATTTGTCCACTATATCACGGAGAAACACTACAAGAACTGGAATTTCGGCGTTCTCAAGACTGAAGTGAAAGGGGAAGAACTAGGATTGGATTGAATTTTAATTTTTAACCAAACCTGAAACGGTCATTTAGTGTAGCTGCTGATCAGGAGGCTGCGCAGAGCTATTCAGTATCCGACGATGGGTGACTGTGAGGGTTTACAGTGGCTATGTTGTGCATAAGGTTGTCCATAAGATTTTTAGTCTTCCCGTTGAATACAGACTGCTTATTAAAGACGACGTCTCAGGTGCTTATTACCTTAGCGAGTAATTGGTAACAGATAAATGATATTCATTGCACGAGCAACTATTTTCAGCCTTAAGCGGCTGCATGGTGACAATAAACATATCAGCTGATGACGGCCTGCGTCTTGATCTCTTGTGATTCCAGCCTTGTGTACCTAGCTGTAAGCATGCACCTTAAACACAGCCTATGCAGATAAGCAGGCAGCTGCAGCAAGTTGGCAAGATAACCGGTACAAAGCGCTTTCGTTGCTAAACATGGGTCAGAAGACCTAAGCAAAGAGACTCGGTTTACACCCCAAATGCCACCCAGAAACACACCGTCTATTCATTTTAGGAGGATCAAATAGAGTTCTGCTGCCGTTCGATTTGACTACACTAGACCCGCCCAACACTACGGTCCTAGTCTGCGCCGACTTTCCCAAACCCGGCTAGCTCATCAAACCCACATGTTCTCACACGTACCATATAAGGATCCCGCCAGGAGGCAAAAGCGCGAGCGTGAGCATAAAAGGAACTAATCCAACTTGAGCTGCCACCGACTCGGAGATAGGCTCAATTTGCTTCCTTTCGCACCCTTGTCCATCTTCTTTTTGGTGGACAGTAAGTCAGGTCTGCTGAGGGCGTAGAGCAAAGCCAGCTGCGACATTTTCCACAGTGGGACGTTTGTCGTACGTACGATCGTTGCAGTGAAGAATATGGTCAAGACTAGATATAGAGTGCATGGAGGCGCGAGGAGGCGGAAATCGACGTGGATTTGTTGGACGGTTTGGTAAGATGTTCCGGACACAGGTGTACTGGTGCCTGCAGTGCGGAATCTGTGTCACGGAGTTAGCATGGCAACCCCGGGAAAGAATAGCAAAATTAAAACCAAGAGATGACGTCTTACCCGTTATTGATACTGTTGACCAAATTATCAATTCTCTTCCTGAAGCCGTTCAACCCATACTCGGTACTATTCGAGCACTTGAGCATGTCTGAGCCGTAGATGTCATTTGTAATAGAAACCCCAAAGATAGATCCATACAGATAGTTGTCGCCGCCAAGAATGAATGACCCAGACACGTTGAATGACATGCCGATCTGACCTGCTATGAACTCCGTGACATACGGACTTACGGCAAAAGCATTGTCGGGCGCAGATGGGTGCGTGGCGTTCCACCACACTTTGTTTGGTGATAGGGTCCAGTTCACGTCTTTATGCGACTCAATAACGGATGTATTTGTTGATACATTGTAGCTCGTGGACATGGTTTGTAAGCACAGACCAATGGAGGCTTTGTACGCCTGCCATGTTTCTTTTTGCCTGAAGTCGTTTTTTGTGAAAGAAAGGCACGGGTCGTAGTAGGCGAGGTAGATTTGTGCGAGGTCGAGGATAGAAGTTTGGGTGTTGTTGAGCGGGAGGAGGGTAGTATTTGCTTGCTGGCCTGTGTGATCGATTGTTTCTGCGCCGCTACCGAACACAGTAGTCGTCCACATGGTAAGGTAATCATCAGTCAGTTTGATATTGGGGAGGCTAACGAGTTTGAGGTCAGAGAATTCGTTCCAGGTCTGGTATTCAAGGCTTGGGGTGATGTTATAAAAGGAGGTGCAGAGTGCGAGGGTTGTGTAGGCGGGCCATGTGCATTGACCCGTTGGACAGGTTGCGGGTACGTCGGAAGGCGTTTGGATTTTGGAGGTGGACAGCATTGAAGACGATATAATGCCTGCAAAGTAAAGATCGGATCCTGAGTTTCCTGTATGCTTCTCATCAGCGGGTGATTGCATAGAATTGACGGAATCCGAGATTGGACAACGGACCTTTGCCCGAGCGGTAGAGATAGTCCCGATTCCAAGCGTTGGTTTGGTCTGGCGTGTCATAAACCACGGCTTGAGGAGTTGTAGGCGGAGAAACAGAGACTTCGAGAAGCTTGAGGCGTATATCGATGGCTTCCTGGAAGAAGGGGGGAAATATCATCATGAGAATCACAGATAGCGCGCCGACGTGGACGAGTCTCCTGGAATCATGTCAAATCTAATTTCCACATGAAATTGGAGGGAGCCTACTCAACTTACGGTGTTTTCGATAATCTTGCAAGCAACATAAGTGACCCCCACGGCCCTCGACTAGCTTCGTCGAAAAGCTCGAGGTCAAGCGTGCTTCTGTGCTTTAGGAACCATGTCCATTTTAGCTGTGCGATGCACGCTTCGGTCGGAACACTATGTATTCCAAGTCAATACCGTGGAAAGAGTGAGTATGGGGATAGCCTATTATGCTATACGTACAGAAAAGCAGATTGTGCAAGCTGCGAGAGCACAGCTACGATAGTGCTAATTTGAACCTTTGAATGCCATTCCGATAGTTGCTGGCCGTTGAAGACCGCCAGGAGAGTTATGATGATCGTCAATAATGCTGTGCCAAACAGCCACGCGAGAATGTCCCATAGCCACTCTTTGAAATCGTAGTACGAGTTTCCTTTCTGAGCCAGAGTTGCGTAGTTAGAATACGACGTGGGTGAGGGTGCAGCAGTGGCGAATCCATTGGGCTGAGAATGAGTGACTAGACTGGGGCGGTTTGGCCGGGTCGGTGGACGACCGTTCGGATGAACCTGACTGTGTTGCGACATCACAGTTAAACTCTGGACTGTCCAGAATCGAGGCCATAAATACAACTAGACTCGCGGAAGCGCAATACAGATATAAATGCCTTTTCTCCGCTCCTAGTTGCCTCGACGCTGCAGTGAAATCATCAACATGGGAATACCATGGGGGCTGGTTTGAGTCTAGCACCACTCAGCGCAGAGAAGGATTAAATTCCAAGCGCTTTGCACGACGCGACGATAAATTAAAAGTTTCTGAGAGATCAATCAGATGCTCGCTTCGCGAAGGCAAATGGGGTCCGAAACGCTGACAGGGTATTCCTTTCTCCGTTCCAAGGCTGAGAGAGCCGCAAGTTTCGGGGTCTAGCAGGTCCCCGCCTCCCGCTCCCATTCTCACCTCACCTAAGGTGCTCCAACTAGTCACTATTCAATCATATAATCATTGCTCTACCCGTCTGTAAATATCTCGCAGATAATTAATATCTATGATAAATATAGGGGAAGAACGAGCAGACAGTTTGTCGATGCGATGGCATTCTGAATGTCGCACACATGTGCAGCGTTTTATGATTGGTGAACGAAGGGGAGGATGTCTGCGCAAGAGAAGGGAGGCTGAAACGTAGGACTGGAAAGGGAGGGCTAGGGTAACATGGACGTTTTTGGTGAAGATCAATTGATGTTGTCGTGGTGAGCCAGCGCTTGAGCTGTGCTGTGGTGGGCACGTGGTGGGGTGCTGCGGCTACTCCCGCGGGCCAATCAAAATGTCGCACCACCGCAACCAGCGGGTCCTGGCGCTCAGCGGGATGCCACCGGGATGCCCATCACGACGGCTCATCATCTGGTAGCTAGCAAGCACATTGATACTTCTTTCTCAGAGCGATCAGCTGAATGTAGTTCACCTCAAACACAAATAGGCTAAACAGCAAGTCTAAGCTAGGTCCATTTGCTTGATCATCTCACTGTGCTACCATAAAGGACCGGTTGAATCATTCATTTTTACTGATGTAGTAGAATTGATGCATTGAGAAACTGGCTGTTTTCTGAGTTATTTAAAGAGACGATAAGTGACGGATATGGGGAAAGGGATTTTTGCCAGCTCTGTATGTTGAGTGCGGGACCTCCCTGTTCTGGATCTCAGTCCACATTCTTATAAGGAATTTTTAATAGATAAATAAATATCTAAAATAGGCTTCCTTAAACCTAAATATAAAGATTATAAAAAAAGATTAAAATAATAAAAATTTAAGTAGACTACCTATTATTATAAAAATAATATATTTAGCTAAAAGCTATATAAAGGGGTAAGCGTAATTTTATAAAATTATACTTAAAAATTTTTAAAAAGTAGTTTTTAATAATCTAACTTTTACTCTTAACTATAGGTAAAAGGTAGATAGTAATAGCTATAATATAGATAGTAATAATAGAATAATAGTTACCTACTACCTATAAAAATATATATAGACGCGCTACTTTACTATAAGTAAGTACTTTACTTATAACTTAGTAAATCTTTATATCTACTTTTTACTATATTATTAATATCTAGTATTAATATTTTTTCTATACTTTAATAGGTACTAATAAAAATTAAAGTATTTAACTATTTATTAACTATAGCGTAATTAATAGACTCTTAATATTATAAAAAGCTAGTAATCTAGCTTTTTTTAGATTACTATAGTAGTAAATTATTATACTTAAAGCTAGCTATTTATAATATTATTAGAGAGCTTAGAATATATAAAATTACTCTTCTAGATAATAATAAAGCACTAGAGGTATATATTTAGAGTTAGTAATAGATTATTAGTAGAGGCTAATTAGATCTAAAGCTTTCTAATAAAGAATACCTAATATATACTTATTTAGAAAATCTAGATAAGCTAGTAAGTACTTTTAAACGTTTTAAAAGTAGAGTATAGAAAAGCTATCTTAACTACCGCAAGCACCCTCTTATAAAGTTCCCTATTTTCCTCTAAAAGTATACAGATTAATAGTGTCTAGTACTACGCGTATATATCTACTTTTAGGTAATTATAATAGGATATCTCTATTATTATACGTAACACCCTTTTATCTAGGTGTAGTATACCTAAAAATCTAAGTAAAGTGTTCCCTTATAGTACTTTAATACTAATATAGATAGTAAATAGATTATTTAAAGCCTATATTTATAGATTAGATATTTTTAGTTTAATTAGTTATTTAAGCTTATTAGTTTATTAGTTTATTAGATAGTTTTTTTACTAGTAGTAGGCTATTAGTAGTAGGTAGAGATCTTAATAGTAATAAGACCTATAGGAGAATAGAGTAGAAAGTAAACTATACTTATATATTTAACTACTTAATTTAATAAGTAATATAGTAACCTAGCGTAGTTATTATAGTATTAATAACTACTTATACTAGGCTACTAGTTACTAAAGTATTATTAATCTATATAGTTAGTAGTAAGTAAAAGTTATAAAAGTTAAATAGTAGAAGCTAAATAGTAGATAGATTTATTAAAAAAACCTAAAATACTAACCTCTAAGCCTTAATTATATAACTAATAGTTGCTATATATACGTTTTTAGCTAAAGATATTACTATAAAATTTTAGATTAGTATTAATACTATAACTAATTTTACTAATTAATTATAAAAAAGAATATATTTTAATTACTTTTAACTTTTCTAAAACTATTTAAAAGTATACTATAAATTTATAAAGTAGATAAAAAGTAAGGTAGATAATAAGAAAGTAAATTATACTATACTCTAGAAGAAGCTCTAAATATAATTTACTACTATCTAATAAAAGAATATAACTATTACTAAACTTACTAAGTATAATACTAAGCTAAATAAAAATTTAGATAAAGCTATAAATAACTATAATTATATTAATTTTTAACTAGTAGGCGCTAAAGATTAAATTACGTAGTTAACTAAAAAATTATAAGCTACTTAAAAAAAACTCTCTAATATATACTAATAACTTAATAAGTATAACTACTAGTTATTAAGTATTTTACCTTAGGCTATAGAAGCTAATATTTCTTATTAAACTACTAAACTACTATATAAATATATATAAAAATATAATTCTTTTACTAACTTATCTTTATATTATAATAAACTAGAATTAATAGCTTAAAATATTATACCTATTTATTTAGCCTTTACTTTTAAGTTTTACCTACTAATAGAACTACTCTTTTTTCTAAACTTTAGTCTAAAAGAATACTAGTACTTTTTATATTAAACTAGCTTAAGCTTTCTACTTTTATTTATACTATACTCTAATAACTTAGCTAAAGAAATATACTATAAGATACCTAATATTAAAATATTTAAGAGAAATAAAAACTTAAAC
>JAMAHW010000129.1:0-71134 GCA_023627715.1 Periconia sp. R9002
AGAGTTAAAGTCTCGTTTCTTAAAAACCTTCTAGGTTAAAGTAATCTATATAATTATCTCTTTATCTACTAAGCTAGCGTAGCTTTGCGTAGGCATCCTAGCAACGCCTTTACTATTCTCTAGTCGTTCTAGTTTAATCTAACGTGTCCTCTAGTCGATTTAGGGATTATTATTAGTTAGCTAGGGTAGACTAAATACGATGTCATGGGTGGCTATCCTAAAAACATCTAGTACTAACTCCTGCTAAATCCTAAGGTATATAGTAATAGTCGCTGTTACTTTATAAGTAATTCTTTCTATTAGGTTATTTACTATTCCTAAGTTATAAGGTTCTTTTTTAGGAACGAGTTGCAGTCTAGCTGCGTACGTAATCCTTTTAGCAATATAGTTAATTTGCGATCCTAAGTTAACTAATACTCTAAGTAGGTATTCTTTACTGTATCCCTTAAGTCGTACCGCGACTCTTAGTAATCCCGTTATTCTAATACTATAGCATTCTCTAATAACGTATTATTAGATTTTACTGTTAGAGCTATAGGTAATCTTAGCTCCCGATTCTTATCTAAAAAAGACTTCTTATTAAATCTATTCTATTCTTTAGTAGATTAATATCTCTAGTAGTTATAGTTTATATAGACTTACTAATTAGTATTAGCACATTCTCTATTTACGACGATATTTCGTTGTACGTGTTAAAAGCTAGTATACCCTAGGAAATAGTTATTTACTTATTTATCCTAGAGGTGGTAGTTATATAAGTTATTAGTGTATTCTACCCACAACTTCTTACATTACTTCTTATCCCTAGAGAAGAAGCTAGCTTCCTACTTTGTATAGTAATAGTATTTATAGTATATATAAACATAAGCAGTATAGTATAGTCCTCCGTACCTAGGGTTACGCTAGTTATAGTTATAGCGTATTAGCTCTGTTACTAGTATAGGTTATTTCGTTTCTAGTCTAGTTACTTTTTTTACTTAGTTCTAGTATATCTACGCTTAGATGGCTTCGTTTATCTATTATTACTAAAACTTACTAGATCCGTATCCTTCTATCGGTAGATAGTAGTCTTTCTATTATACACAGTTATTGCAACTGTTCAGTAATATAGAGAATAAGCATCTAACTTTTCGTTCCACGTAGGTCTAGTATCTTATTATAATTTACCCCCTTCTATTTTGTAGTAGGTCTTCTATAACCTTTTTTCAGATGTTAGCGTTTAAGACTTATTATAGCACTTCTTATACTTCTTCGCTTTTAAGGTAGTTATCGTTGTTATCCTAAAGTCCTATTACTTAGGTACCTAAGTGTACTTCTAGTAGATAGTTTTCTTTATCCTTATACTTAAAGCTAATTCCTAGTACTTTTCTTATATCTGCGGTGTTCTCCTCGTCTAGGGTAGAACTACTAGTTTCTATAGGTACAACAATTTCCTACGCATTATTATTATCGCTATCGTTCTTATACCCTCCTTATCTAGATAGTTCTATAACGTTAATGTAATAGGTAACTTTATTCTTTTGCTTACAATTCCTAGCATAGTATCCTTTCCTATAATAATTATAGTATTCTACGTCCTTGTTACTTATACGCTTTCTGTTATCTACCTTCTTATCCTATCTTTCTATACTATCTAGATGCATAGCTTTAGGTCTATTAGAAGTGTAGTGTCCCGCTATACAGATAGTTTTTATAGTTTAAATATAGTTGCGCTTTTTACCTTATAGAGGTAGATAGTAATAGTTCCTTTTCCTAAACTTCTAGTCATAAAGTTAGTTTTCTAAATCTAGTTCGTGTAGCTTATTATCAATCTTAACGGTCTCCTTAATTAATTTGTTAAGGGTAATTATATCGGCTCCGCTGCGTCTAAGTTCCTTATAAACTTATAGCTTAAGCCCTTATTAGTATATACGCTAGAGTAACTTATCGTTCTACTTAATTTAAGCTACAAGTTATTAGAATCGGCTAGTGTAGTCGGCGGCAGACGTTATCTATTTTAACTACTAGATATCGCGTTTAGCAATAGGCTTCTAGACTAACTATCTAAAGACCTCGCGAACCTTTGCTTTAAATTTATCTTAGTCTTTAAACATATACGCATTATTAGGGTCCTTAATGTTACTATCTATATAGCGTTAGACGTAGGGTAAAACCTACTTAAAAGCTTTATCTCTTATTAAGGTAGTAATAAGCATTACTTTATTAGCTTCTGCGATGTAGTCGTTTATATAGAAGTAGAGGTCGCATTAGAGTAGCTAATCCTTTAGTTCCTTTTAATTTCTATAATAGAGCGGAAGTTTTTTGACGTCGCCATATTGACTAAAGTCTTAGTTAGGAGTAAGGGTTTAAGTATCTATATCCATATTACTTATATTAAAATAGTAATTAAAATATTAAAGATAGGCTAGTAGAGGGATCGTTATGTTACAAACTAATATTAGACTAGTACCTTAGGAGGTTTATTTAAAGAGTATAAATAAACTAGATATAGACAGTAATAGTTGTAGAGTAAACTAAAGGTAGATTATTATCTAGAACTTAAAGTTAATTATAATGTTCTAGGAGGAGCATTGCGCTCATCTATATACTATAATTATCCTATAGATCCTATATATCCTATAGATGCTAAGACACATGTTCCTCTAAGATCTCTAGGATCTCTAGGACGTCACGTGCCAGTTACGTAACCGCTAGACTAGTGGCTTAGCTAGTAATAATAAGGGGCTTATAGTGCGTCAATGCCCTATCATTCTTAAATGCCGTAACTCCCACTTTTAGGTTCGTAACAAGATTATTATACTAATTATACTCTTTATAAGCGTAATTTTAATAATTATATAAATTAAACTATTATAAGTTTTAGTAATAAGCTAGTATATAAAAAAGCTACTTAAATAATTTTTTTTAAAAGCTAGAGGGCTTTAAATAGATAGTAGGGCTCCTTTAATATAGCTAGTAATAATTATTAAATTTTTTACCCTAAGTAGTAATTTCTAACTTTTTATAAATAATACTTTAGTAAGCTATATACTATATATTATAAGGTGTTTTTTACTCTTCTTTTAGGCTATTAATTAATTATTATAATAGTACTATTAGCTTTAGTACGTCTAAAAAGTAGTGTAGTAACTTAGGTTTAAGAAGAGGGCCTTAGGGCGGTTTTTTATAAGGAAATTACTAATAGTAATAGTAATAGCCTACTTATTAGCACTTATTAGATTTACTAGTAAAATTAGTGTAAAAACTACTCTAAACTATACTAGATTAATTAAAGAAGCCCTACTAATATAGACAACTTTTAATACTATTTACTATTAACTAAAGAAATTCTTATACTCTAGAATAGTAAAGTAAGTTATTAGTTATTAATAGTAGAAGAACCTAGCCTAAATATATAATAAAAGCTTTACTCTTATAAAGCTAAGCTTCTAAGTAAGAAAAAAATAGTAAAAGATACTTTAGAAAGCCTATCTAAAAGCCTAAGTTAATTAGTATAGGTAATACTAATAGATAAGCTATTAATAATTTTAACCCCTCCTAATAATCTATATTACCTACCTACTACCTTTAATAGTTTTTTACCTTATATAAATAAAAAACCTTTTTTTTATATAAAAGAGTTTTTTACCTAGTAGGAGGCTAAAGAGGGCTATAGAGACTTTACTATACCTATAGAAAAAATCTATAACTAAATTATTAATAATTAATAGTAGATTAATAACTTATAGAACTCTATAGCCTTTATAGCGTAGTTTTAGACTAATATATATAGTTATCTTTTTAGTTACTATAGTAATATATAACGCATAATCTCTAATTAGTAGAAAGTATATAATAAAGAGGTAGTTAATAAGTTAGAGTTATAGGGTAAATTCTGTAGTAACTAGTCTTACTAACTACTAAAACTTTTAAAATAATAAATATCTACTACGCTTTAGTTTTTATTTAGATATTAAATTAGAAAGTTATTTTTTAGAGTGTAGTAGTTATAATAGTATAAAAATTATATTAATTAGATTTATAGATATTAAGTTAGTTTTATATTAAAGATTATTTAATAATTTCTAGCTAGTAATAGTTATCTTTCTTAAATTCCTTAGTATACTTTAATCTTACATAAAAATCGCTTATAAAATACTAAAAAATCTATATTAATAGGGTATTAGGTACTACTACCTACCTACCTAAATAAGAAACTAAAAAGCTATTATAATGTACTATATTTTTTATTAATACTAAATTTAGAAGTACTAAAATAGGCTATTATAGATTTTTTAGCTTCTTTACTTTATTTTTATAACGTGTAGTTAAGATATAGTATTAGTTTATTAAGTAGCCTAAGGGTTTACCTTCCCTACTAAATATCTATAGTAAGGCTAAGGAGGATTACCTTACCTAAAAATTATAAAAGTTATTTTCTAATTACTATTATAGTAACACTACTACGTACTTAAATAATTATTATAAAATTATATAATTAGTATTTTAATATTAATAAAGTAGCTCTTATTATTAGATTAAAAAAATATTATATAGTTAAATTTCTATATTTAACTAAAGTTAGTGAAAATTAAAGTAAAAGTAGGCCTAAAATACTAGCCTAAACTAATCGTCCTATAAAAGTATATTTTAGATAGCCTCTCTAATAATACTATAACGTAGTATATATAAAGTTTTAAAATTATATAATTATTAATTTAATATTAATAAAATAGCTCCTATTATCTAAATTAAAAAAAAATTAAAAAATCTAAAGTTATGTTAAAGTAAAGTTAACGAAAAACTACTACTAATTACGTCTACTTTAAATAGCCTAATTATTTAAAATAACTATAAAAGTCTCTTTAGTAATAGTTTTAGATAGCTAATTTAATTAATAAAGGTACGTTATAGCTTTTCTCTAGTAGTTTATCTACGTTTTTTCTAATCTAGACTTTTATAGTTTAAAAGGATTATTTAATAAAATTAAAATCTAGTAAATATAGTAGTAAGTATTCTAGTACAATTCCTACTACCTAATAAAGGGTAAGTACTCTTTTTCTTTAGTAAATAGTAGTATTATCTAATATAAGAATTAATTAAAGGCTAGAGTAAAATATATACTAAAAGAGGACGTCTTAGGTAAGAAACTCCTTAAATATCTCTTAAGTATATAAGCCCTAGAAAACTCTATAAGCTATATAACTATTATAGGTTATTATAAATAATATACTCTAGCATTTACTCTATAGAGTATTATATATAGAAGTATAAAGCTTATTAATAGGTAACTACTCTCTTTTCTTATTAGCTATACGCTTATTATAGGCTAACTTATTAATAGCTACTAACTATTTAATTTTCTAAAGCTTTTACTATACTATCTATAAGTTTTATAAGAGCTTACTACGCTACTTTAAGTATTTCTACGTTACTTTTTTACTCTATTTATACTTTTTTAGTATTTTTAATATAGTTTATATTAATAATAATTCTTTAAAGGCGTTAAATATCTACTTAGCTACCTTATCTAGGTATATAGTAGGCTTTTTGTCTAGCTATCTAATAACCTCCTATATAAATTAATATAAAATTAACTCTAAGAATTTAATACTTACACGCTTTTAGGTATATAATAATATTCTAGGCCGCCCTTTTATAGTAGGTAAAGGTAGATATAGCTCTTTATACGTTTATTAACTAATACGTAACTACTATAATATTTTTTAATTAACCTATAATTTATAAGAGATAGCTCTATTAGAAGCTCCTAGTAAGAACCTTACTAAAATTACCTATAATTTATGCCTAGGAATTTAATTAATACTATCTATAGTAAATTTAATAATAGGGTAAGTATAAAGGCTATAGTTAACTTATATATTAATATATTAACACTAGAAATACTACTAAAATAAGCACTAATATTATAACGTAATTAATTATTTTAGTATACTAAAATAATAATATATTATATTCTAAAAAATATTAAAATATAGAGTAATTTTATAATATTTTAGAACTAATTATACTATAATTAAATAATTCTAAATTAAGTATATAGCTACTAATTAAGCTTTTTCTATAGTCTAGGGTGGCCCTATAGTATATAGGAAGCACCTATAATACAACTACTATGGAACCTTCAAACCCCGTAGAAAAGTTCGATTCGCTTTTGAAGCAATCCAAATTCATCTTCGCCGTGTGTAAGTCAATTCCGATTCCCAATTACCCATCCACACTCGTTTTGCCCACCCGCTGACCTCACTACGTCGTGTCCTAGACTACCGCGGCCACTGGTGCCCTTTCTGTATGGGCTACCTGCGCACCTTTGCCTCTCTCACAGACTCCATCGTCGCAGCGGGTGGTGTCCCCGTCATCATCACCGCCGAGGACGCTTCTCAGCTCGACGTAGTGCGCAAAGCGACGGGATACACCAAGGAGGCTGTGTCGGACCCTGATCACCTTTTAGCTAAAGAGCTGAAAAATCGCGGCGTCCTAGACGTTGCAATCACTGAAAAGGCGGGTTATCCTCATGGCATGGCACAGCCTGCCGTGCTGGTGATGCGACCTGACGGAAGCGTCCTGCACCAGTGGGCCATTGTTCCCACTATGGTACGTTACCACATCCGTCTCGCCTTGGACCGTGTTTCATGGCGCCCCCATCAGCTGTTGGCTGACTTTGTCTTTAGATGAACCTCGGCGGTGCAAAAGATAGGCCAATGCTGGAGCAGATCTGGGAGAATGTGCAGAAACAGCTTGAGGGAAAGAAAGTAGTGCACGACAAATATAAAACGGGGGGTGTTCTTTCACTCCTAGCTTCTAAAGTCGGCTTATGATTGGATAGTTACCTTTGTACTTTTTTATGCTTAAACGTATTCTTTCTCTAATGCAATCATATCGCTAAATAGATTCAAGAGCTTACGCCCTTCTTCATCCTTCAACGGGAGTAACGGACGTCTTGGAGCCTTCCCATATCCGTACATCTCACTCAACACATATTCTTCAACATAGATTAGTATAACACAGATAAACATCGCGAATGAAACGTACTCATGCCCCTCACACCAGCGGGAACGGCAGCTACATCAGCCTTTGAAAGTATCGCTTGAATCCTGCTGGCTTCGATTTTTTCTTCTGTCGAAAGAGTCTCTTTGTTGAGAAGTACCCAAAGTCTTGCTGAAGCCGCTGGCGCAAAGTTTGGTATACCACTCACAGTACCATGGCCACCGCACTGCATCCAAGGCGTCAAATCTGCGATAAGACCGTCCAGGAGCAAGAAGGGATAACGTCTGCTTGAGTTGATCTCAGGCTCAGACTGGATGGTCGCAGAGAGACGAACGAGCTTGCCGACACTTCCTCCGCATCTATCAATCCCCAGAGGATACGTCAATTAAATTGGATTCTCAAAGACCTTTACATAAATTTGATGGATCACTCACGTCAGTTTTACGCCGCACAGATTTGGCGCCTTGCGTATGATGAATTCGATGATTTCGGATGACATGTCTTGTCCTGCCGAATTTGCCGGGAAGTTGTACAAAAAGAGTGGTATCTATGTTGATGAGCGTGAATCCGCATCTTTGTAGGTGATATACTATACTGGAGACGCTTCGCATATGTCAATGTAATACTGAATGACTTGTTCATGGTCCGCGTTGAGACTGGCTGCGTAGTAAGCAGGTAAGATGACCAGTCCGGCGTCTCTGTTAGACGTTAGTAAGAAATGGTAGTTGTATAAGAATAGACGCATCTTACGCTCCGGCATCCGCTGCTGCCTTGGCAAGCTGAATGGTTTCACGCGTACTGGAGCCACCTACACCAGCCACAATTGGCGTGTTAGGCAAACCAGCTTCATCTAGCGTACTTCGGATGAACCGAATCAATTCTACACGCTCATATGGGCTCTGGTGTTGCATCAGTGGCTTGGAATGGCTTGTGACAAATTGCTGTCTCACCAGATGAACGGCTTCCCCCAAAGACCCTGCACATACTGGACTGATTCCCTTGGTAGCAAGGTCTGGATTCAAATATTAGTACTTAGATCCTTTATAGTTAAATTGTGCACACCGACTCAAGAGATGTTTCTTATAACTGTCGTAATCGATTTCTTGGTCCTCAGTGAAAAAGGTTGGTAAAGGCCCATACAATCCCGGCTTCAAGTTTCGGACCATGGTTGACAACCTTCGAAAATATCTGTTGGTGATGGCTAGACAAGTTTGATTCCGAACAAGCCCAATAATGTGAAAATGAATTTTGATGGAGACTTTTGGAATGCAGTGCCAAGTACAACAAAAGCGGAACATCGGTAGCATGCCGAAGTCAGTAGATAACGGACAGCGGCAAATGTGCCGACGGCCCCGACCCTGTCATCTTGGCTCTCGCACGCCAAAAGCTTATCGTGATTCGCCCCTTAACTCGCCGAACCTTATCCCTAACCTCTTGCGCGTCCTCAACCTTATCAAACATGGATACGATGTCGCGTTTTTTCCATGATAACAACTTCGTGAAGATGGATTTATTCCTCGTGCATCGCCCTTCCACGCAGGAGAACGACACCCTGCCAGAACCTCTCGACCCCCCTGCGACTTGCACTTGAGAACAGCAAGCCGCCATGGACAACAAGGAATTGCAAACTAATATCGCAGGGCCCAGTGTGGATACTGATTCCGGCGAAGTATCCAATGTCTCCACAGGTTTGCATCGAGAGTTGAGGCCGCGCCACCTGTATGTATACGCTTTCAAAGAAATTGTGATTTTGGGCTGAAGGTAGTAGGCAGATGATTGCGATTGGCGGTGTGATTGGAACTGGCCTCTTCTTGGGAACAGCTGGTAACCTTCAAAATGGAGGCCCCGCCGGCCTTTTGATCTCCTATGTGATCATGAGCAGCCTCTTGTTTGCTGTAATGGCAGCCCTCGGCGAGATGGTGTCCCAATTTCCGCTGCCTGGCGGTCAATTTGCCCTAGCTCATCGATTTGTTTCGCCTGAGCTCGGTTTTGCTATGGGTTGGTTGTTTTGGTACAATTAGTGAGTGGTACGATTGCTCAACCAGGCGCTTGCTGACCTTGCTCTCCAGTGTCATCGTATTAGCAGCCGAAGTATCAGCCGCAGCCGTTTTGGTAACTTATTGGACGCATCCAGGGGATAGCTGTACAGAGGGTATCTGTAACAACGCGCTCTGGGTTGGTCTCATGCTCATTTTCGTTCTCGCTATCAACTTCGTCGGTACGCGAGCATATGGTGAGATGGAGTTTTGGTTCGCCAGTATCAAGGTTGTCACCGTCATTGGACTCATCATTGTCGGTGTGATTATCTCAGCAGGCGGTGGGCCAAATCACCAGGCCATTGGCTTCAAGTACTGGGAAGAAACAGGCGGATTTGTACAGTTCCAAGACATCCCAGGTGCCAAAGGACGGTTTCTTGGTTTCTTTTCTGTGCTGATTTCTGCAGCATTCGCGTAGGTCGAAGATTTGCCAGATGTAACGTGCCATGCTAACAGCTCACACAGTTTTATTGGAAGCGAGATAACAGCCATTGCAGCCGCCGAAACTGGGAACCCTCGCAAGTCCGTGCCAAGCGCAATCAAGGGCGTTTGGATTCGCCTCGTGCTCTTCTATTTGTGCTCCGCATTCATTATCGGTCTTTTAGTATCTCCATCTGATCCTTCTCTCAGCCTGGACTCCACGGCAGCCAAGAGCCCCTTTGTCATTGCGATTAAAAATGCAGGCATCAAGGTTCTGCCTTCCATCATCAACGCAGCACTTTTGTCAAGTGCGTGGTCCGCAGGTTGCGCCGATCTTTACGTGTCATCACGCACTCTTTATGGATTATACACCCGTGGTCAGGCACCCTCATTCATGGGCAAGACACGGAAAGATGGTCTTCCTTGGGTCGCTGTCACAATTGGCGCCTTTTTCTCTCTGCTTTCCTTTATGGCTGCAAGTAGAGGTGGTGCAGGGAAAGCATTTGGCTACTGTAAGTCCATACACGTACCCCCATGAATGCCTCATCTGACTTTTCCAGTTGCCAATATGACTGCTATCTGTGGTATGATATCGTGGATTTGTATCCTTTTCACCTATACACGTTGGTACAGGGGTTTGCGAGTGCAAGGCGTCGATAGATCGACACTGCCTTACAGAGCCCCTCTTCAGCCTTATCTCAGCTATTACGGGCTAGCGGTCGCCATCATGGTCCTGATTTTCGGTGGTTTTACAGCCTTCAGTAAGAAACCTCTCAAGCCACACGTCACTGACATGAACTAATATTGCATAGTGCCAACATTTGATGTTTCATCTTTCATTACCACCTATTTCCCTATACCTTTCTTCGCTGTTTTATTTGTCGGATACAAATTTTGGAGGAAGAGCGAAATAGTTCCGTTCGAGAAGATGGATTTTGTTACCGGGGCTTCCTTTGATATACCTTCACCAGCAGGTGCTCAAAATTTGTGGCAAAAGATCAAGGACAATATCTGAAGTATGCAGCATGATAGAGGAGGCTTTATGTAGAAGGAAAGATTCTTGACTTGTAGTACAATGATATATCTACCTGTGCGGCTAGGAGAGAACGAATGTTTGATGACAGTTTGAACTAGAGCAACTCGGGACTAGCGTATGAATTCAATTATTCCACAATGGGGTTAGTCTTAAGAGGCGGTCCACTTGTATCACAGGCGCCGCCGGCGACTCTCCTTGCATCCTTCAATTTCGATGATGGAAAATCGGCTGGTCCATGAGCCGCTGCACGTACGAACTCTTGTTTTAACAATAAATACACACACCCATCCCAGCCGCCTTAACTTCTGACCTGAAGCTCATGGAGAGTGGCGAGCAATCTGTGGACGACCATCATTCGGTCGAGCGTCGCTCTGCCCGAGCCAATCGTGCATGCGCTACTTGTAGAGTGCGTAAACAGCGATGCATACTGTCTCCAGTACCAGGTCAAAAAGCGTGCTTGCGCTGCGCCCAGAATGGCACGTCATGTTCTTTCGAGATAGAAAGAGTCAATCCGCAACAGGAGCAACCCGGACCAACAAAGTTGGCTCAAATGGTGATGCAGCTGCAGCAGAGGTAAAAAATCTAGTATATGGTCATATTCATACATTAATCTAATCGGCCGCATCAGAGTGAATGAACACGAAGCTCGCATAGCTGAACTAGAGCATTTAGATGCTCCTCCACGCAAGTACCCCCGGTTATCCACATCTTCTTCGCCAAACACCTCGGCACCCATCATATCACAAGATGAAGGGGAACCGGCAATGCGGAATGGTTCGACTCAATCTCCCCAAGTTTTCAATGATTCAATGCAACAACTCGAACTGGGTGCACCTATTGCTACGTTGAGATCACTTGGTGCTCTAAGCGATGGACGAGATAAACTGCATGGCTCTATCCGCAACACCGCGAACCGATCATTTACAGATCCCGTTGAAAGTGGCATCTTGACAGAAATTGAAGCTTCTCGCGCATTCAATATGTACGTCATCCCTGATGGAAGCATCTGTTTTTGAACTTTGTGCAAAGGCTGACTGCGTCACCACTTTAAGCTACTTCAAATATTGCCACCCTTGGGCCCCAGTACTCAGTAGAGAATTGAGCTCCTTGGGAAATCATTTAAGAGAAACCTCTCCTACATTGTTCTTGACTATTGTAGCCATTGGCGCCAGATTTTGGTACGAAGGCGGCGAGAACAATGATACAGTTCACCTTAATTCCGCGCATCCCTTGGGGCTACATCCGCGCTATGCCGACATCGTAAAACTTTTGGATAGTAACATATCGCGACTCTTGCTTTGCCCCTGCGCTGCTGATGCTTCGTTGAGCACTATCCAATCATTATTGGTCTATCTTCAGTGGATGCCGTACGACTACATGCAACCGGATCAAGAAGGAAGTCAGGCTGCTGTCCATACCCGCTACAATGAAATGAGCACATGGTTGGTGTTCGGACTAGCCCTGCGATACGCTGAATTTTGTGGTCTTGAGAAAAGAGTCATGGATGCCTTCAAGGATGATCCGAGTGCAGCCGCCGCGAACTCGAAAGATGTGGACACTATGAGAGTATGGTTGAATATGGTCACGTACGACTGCAATTTTACATTGACGTCAGGTATGCCTACATCGTTGGATCCGAGGCCTATGAGCGTGAGAACCTTCCGGTTTCTCTGTCATCCTGCTTCACAAGAGCCTAGTGACGTACGCTATGCTTCAATGGTCGAGCTAGCGTGTATTATCCAGGACGTGAGACACCAGAAAAATAGCATAAAAGAAAGAAATCAAGTGATTTCAGTCATCACAAAAGCGAATGAGAAGTTTAACAATTGGCACAGGTATGCCCTTTCATTAACCCGATTATTTTCACAGAGCTGATTTGAACACAGACGATGGTTTGAGCGGCTTGGTGCGTGGAGTCGAAAACTGTTCCCCATCACGTGCGATGACTGATTAACCATACAGAAACCACCGAACTTCAACAAATCCAGATGCCCTTTACCTCAGTCAGGGTGAGGATAAATATCTTTACAGCGAGAACTGAATTATCGCTAATTGCATTAGTGGTACCGGCTTGCTCTCAACAGTTCTCTGTTGCGAGCTGTTCTTTCACAAACACGGCTTGAAACACTACCCCTGCCGTCTTGGGCAAGTCAACCTATGACAGTGAGCCTTACAGCAGCCTCTCAAATTCTGCTCTCGGTATCCAAAAACTCTTTCGGTACTGTGGAGGGTTTGGATTCTTTGAGGCCATCTACATTCCCAGAGGGAATTTTCATGTTGAATTATGAAGCTCGTAGAAGTCTGCACCACGCCGTTGACTCCACTTGGATATCATACACATTCGCAATCACATTTTTGGTTCTATGTTACGTGCGAAGAATCATAGATGGTAAATATTGTCGAATTGTTGGCATAATGTGTCTGAAACTAATCATCTCCAGATGATTTACAGCTCTGCGCATCTTCTCAAAGTCCTTCTCTCTTGGGCAGTACGTGGCCTGTTAAACCTCGCCATTTTTCAATTCTGCATAGACTGTCACGAATTGCTCTGGATACATTTGGAGACGGCAACCACGCATCGCCATTTCGCCCGGACAATGAATATACCACAGTGGTACAGAATGCCACGTCCCTCATCCTATATCCACCTACCGAAATGGAGCACACTGCCCCACCGCGCGAGAGCTTGTCTTCTATACAGGCGTTTTTTGACCTCATGGAAGATCCAAAGTGGGATTGGGGCATGCCACTTCCCGAGGAGCAAATCGAGTAAGCCACACAATCATAGCTTTGCGGACAAAATCCCTCGACCGTTGGTTTTCCTGAATTTAGCAATGCTGGCAATTGTCAGTTCCAATCTATGGTAGATGCCATATACGGAGTGAATGACTGTGGCTCACCTCTCACTGTCTGCTACCTCGAACAATACATCCTGCGCGCCCTTCCAAAGCACCAGATTTCCCAACGCTTTCAAGTTTTCCATTCCTTCTACGATGGTGAGGAAATGATTGGCCGCCAGTGATCCCATCTTGCTTGCAAATGAAACACCTCCGTAACAAAAGAGCAGCTCCGTTTCGGAGTATCCGCCCGGGTACAATAGGATATGGCCCGCAGAAGGGTGGGTGGTGTGGTTCTCGAAGTCAATTCCCAGATCCTCATCTCCTAGCGGCACCCATAGTCCTTCGCCGCTCCATCTCACGTGAATGAGCTGCTTTCGGTACGGTAGTAAACCTCGGAAAACGTTTACTGTTTTTGGTGCATCGGCTTCGAATTTTGCCAGGAATTGGTAAGGACCTGCAGTGATGAGAATAATATCTTTGTCTGCCATGACGAAATCAAAATATTGGAAAAAGATGAGAATTGGCGGCACAATTCCGTTATAATCGTTGCGGTTGATGTTTTGAGTACATGTTATGTTTTGCATTGTCGGTAGTCGGCCCGACTGCCGACACCTCCGCTGATAACAAAGATTGCGACCGAGGGCATGACTATAGGCCTTTACTCAAGAACGTAAACATCCATGACGCCGATCGGCCCACATCCGATAGCCCGCGAAACCATCTTGCGATAAGCCTCTGGTGTTGTCTGTGGGAAGACGTAGATTATATGTAAGATGCTTACGAAGGCTAGACAACAAGCAGCTAAAAAGATGATTATGGGCAACACAACTCATTGAACATCACAATGTCTATCTATAATTTCACCCGTACCTACCAAAACACTTGGCCAGCAAAAACAATCGAGGGTACATTGCGGCTCAAACCAGCCGCTTCTACCATCAATGAAGGGACTCTCAAAATAGCCCCTGTCCTCATGAATGGCGATTCGCCATTCGGAGCTGAGATCGAAGGCATTGATTGGTCACGCCCGATCCCTGAATCTCTCGTTCGCGAGGTAAGTAATCTAATCAAACGGGAGGGAAAGAGAATGCTCATCAGTTGTAGCTGGTACAACTACAAAACAAATACGCGGTCTTAATCTTTCGCAACACGGGGTTAGACAATGCGCGCCACATAGCCTTCGCACAGCAGCTAGGCAAAGACCTAGAAGTCAATCCTTTTTTCTTCGGTCGGGAAAACGATCGAATCGGTGAACCGTTCCTCTGGGACGTGGGAAACATCAATCGCGATGGTACCACGGTGCAACCAGGGCAGCGACGCTGGGAGCACAGCAAGGGCAACGCTCTCTGGCATACAGATTCATCCTTTCACAAGCCGCGAGCTAAGTACTCACTACTCCTTTCCCATGGAAATCCGGTTCAGGGTGGCTCATGGACGCATTTCGCGGATACACGTAGTGCGTATGCTGCGCTACCGCAGAATAAGAAAGACGAGCTGGAAGATCTGGTAGTGGAACATGATCTGTGGCACTCGCGGAAACTTGCGTCACCAGAAGCATTCAAAGAGCCCTTACCCCACGAAAGAGAACTTGTGCCGCCCGTGTGCCACAAGCTGGTGCAAACAGCGCCCAACGGGAGCAAAACTTTGTATCTCGCCGCCCATGCCAAGATGATTGTTGGGAAGGGTTTTGAAGAAAGTCAAAAGTTGATATGGGAGCTAATTGACCACTGCACTCAACCACAGGTTAGTACACCTTATGAAAAGAACTTATCTTCGAGTAGGCCTAACGAATTGATGCAGTTTGTTTTCAGTATGGAATGGCTCCAGGGAGGTGACATGGTTTGGTGGGATAACAGGCAGTCCATGCATCGTGCGAATCCGTACACGACGACCATGACAGCCCGCGATGTGAGGAGGGCTACAGTTAATGACGATGGTCCATTCGCACTGGGGGTGCCTACGTCGAGCTCATGAAACATGACGACAATTTCAAGTTATACGCACATCAACCTACATAAGGCATAGCACTGAGGTCTCTAATCAAGTTGAACACATATAATCAGGTACTTGCGAAGTACATATCATCAAAAACATTCTTCCTCCCAAACCCTCCACGTGACCTTCCTTTAACTGTGCTTATTTCTGTTCCCCTCCCTCCTTTCCAACACCAAGAAAGTTCTTAACTCCATGGATAATCCCCTTCGCCCGTGTACTTTCCAATCTACGGGCCAATAGGGAAATCCGCCTCTCCGCAACCAGTAGTCCAACAACCACAATCTGGTCCTCGGCATTTTTGACGTTTTGCTAACTCTTCTGCGGACCAATTAGTAGGATGCCACTGCCTTACAAAGACCGAGGGCAGGTTACCGTATTCATGTACCGCATGTGTGCGGTCGACGCTGGGTCCGGTTTCCCGAACTATGACACTCGCGAGGGCGCTCGTCGTGATGGTAAAACATAGTATGATGTATGTAAACTGCATGGTGGGATCGTGGTTGCGGGTGAGGGTTGGGTGGTATATTGAGTTTTCGTTAACTAAAAAGGTGACAGATGGAGTCGAGATGAATCTCATTGCAAATCCAGGCGACTATTTATACATTCTTTCAAATCATCGAAATGTTGCTGTTGTATACTCCGCCCCGGATATTCCACCCCCAAGACTAAAACAACAAAGTAAACGCTTGGTAGTCACAGATATGGTTAAAATTTATCGCTATCCACAAAATGGCATTGTAACATGAGTTTGGAAAGTCATGCGGTGTCCCCATATTCAGGTAACAGTATCTAGTAAGCTTACTAACTTGGCGTCACACATCACGTAGTTGGCATTCCATAGCCAAGGGAAATCAGTGAAAACGCTAGTATAGTTGTAGCTAGCAATCTGGTCCTGTTTACGAGGGCAACACTTTTGGAATACCCTTCTGCATATCCTTAGTCTACACGACGCGTAGTTGTGGCCCTAGGTACACTTCATGGAAAAATCAATGTGCTTGCGGGGGCGATACTCACATGTGGGGATGAGATCGAGTATTCGAATTCACTCGTTAAAAGATCTATTGTGTTTGTCTTAGTGCATGCGAAGTAGTGTACCCGCATAAGCAAAATGCATCGATGTCTTGTAATGGAAGGCCTACAGACAAGCAGATATCCTTTCTTTTCATAAAACTGAAGACGAGGGAGCAAGCCTCATATCTCCGATGACAGTACGACTTGTCCAAGAGGTCATTACCCCCTCACCATACACCGCAGTCTTTTCACCTGCCCCCTTTGAGGAACTCCGGTTCATTGCTATCCACAGTTTTCAAATAATTCTTTTCCCCGAAATCGACGTACCCAGCATCTTTGGTGTATGTGTACAGCCAAGACTGTTGTTCAGGTGCTTCAGCCAGCTTGAGGTACTCTGTTCCTGCTGACTCACCACTGATGTCGCGCATGACGGGTAGTCCGGCATCTGTGCGCTCGTCCGCGTAATAGAACCTTCAATTGCGTAAGCCAAAATTCGACAAAAATGAAAGTGTAGATGATTCTGCGACTAAATGTGAGTGAGCGGGACTGCGTGGAAAACTAACTTGAATCCTTCGTTCCCGTACGCTACTGTCGCAAACCTGATGCCGTAGGCGCACAGCGTCTTGCCGTGCCAAAGCAAAGCCTGTTCTTAAACTGGGAGTGATTGAGGATGTTCCCTGTAAAAATGAAGGTCTTTCCAGTGGCGCCCTCTGGTAGAGAGCGGAAGCTAGTGATTGCATGTTGCAGAGCAATCAGAGGCGTCGTTCCATTGACAGTTACCGTGGAAAGAAAAGTCGATACATTCTCTGGGGCGAGAGAAGCGAAGGGATCTTCCGGGTCGTCGAGCTTGTACTGAACCGCATTGTACACCACAACGGTTGGAATGCCGACGTTCTGTTTGACCTTTTCGAACACTTCAGGAATCGATTCGGGTTGATTGAAGTCCGCTTTAACATGGTAATACCCGTTGTCCTGGATTCCTTCGTTGAATGATCGCGCCACTAAAGCTATCTTGTAGCCTGCTTTGGAGAAGACTTCTGGGATTTTGGTTCCGAGTTTCGGACCGGCTCCGAGTAGAAGGAGGACTTTGGGCGCAGACATTTCGCTAAAAGAACGTTCAACCGAAGGTTATTATAGCTTTCTTCTCTCTGAGTGAATACATTTGGAAGACATTGGGCGATTCTGGTCTTTTTATACATCTACAAATGAGAGTGTACTACCGAGGTTCATATACCTGTAGTACCTGTTTACCCTCAGTAGGAAAGCTATTTACACTTCAATCGCCCCCAATTTTGTCCTAACATCTCACTATCAGTTCAAGTACGTCTGTGGTTGGTTATAGACATCTCCAAGACTAGAAAACGGCGGGGATGCCGCATTCCCCACATTGCGAAATTCGCTTTGGGTCCCGAGAGTCGCTTCTAGTCACTTTTTAGAGGACCTGTCCAATCATACCTTCAAGTTATGTAGTCAGTTGTGAAGAAGACCAAGTTTGAGCTAAGTGTTGCAAATTTATGGCTTGGGGGAGCGGCCACGTGTGGGGTCTTCACAAGCGAGTTGGAAGGTGATAACAGACGTACATTCAAGAAAGCAGGCTATGCTAACGGATGACTTAGAGAAATCTTTACCTCAATCCAGCAAAAATCTACAATGTCGCTTAAATGGAAGATATCTAATTACAAGAAGCGGCTTGTACATACATACATGTACGTACATGTCTTTGATGTCACTAACTGTGAACAATAAAAATTGTAGATTTCAAAATTATGCCTACAGTTAAAATCTTACAAAAGTATTCCATTATTCTCTTTTGCCTCTCGATCACACAGCACAGATGGAATATACGTATCGTCTGCATCGCTAACAGAACTGCGACTATCCAACACACGTTGACATGGAGAGATGCACCATCACGTGATCAGAACCTGCAATACCCTACATGCATATCAATCTCTGACCATTTGTGTTCTTTATACACTGTTTCTAGGCTTATTATTCTGCATCTCAGCTCCATTCTCAAGTGATCTGCGAGATATTCTCCCAGTGCAGCCTCGACGAGGCGCATTATACGAACATGTATGTAGGCATCAGCTGCATCGTGGAGCGCCATGGTCCGAAGCGAGCCCCTCCGTCTCGCCAATCTGGAAAACCTCAGCTAAACCGGCCAACGCCACCCATGTAAACAACGTTCATACATCGAATTCGAGGAAAACCCATATCCACTCAGAGCACATTCTCGGTATATCCACAGCTCAACGGAACCGTTGATTCCGTACGCCACGGACCACCGTGGCCTAGCGCATGTAGATATACACAAATGACTGTCCCGAATAGTACAACCCCGATGGGTGGCAACTTTCAACGAGATCGATACAGTTACATTGATTACACTACTTTCTCATCCTGATGTCACCTAAATCTACCCATGCATCCCCACGAGTGCAAGTACTCCCTATGCTCGTACCATGCTCTGATGATCGTACTATGCTCTGATGATTGTATTATGCTCTGCTGATCGTACCATGCTCTGATTACTCGTATATACATTGATGATGACTTGCGACCGACATCAGCTACACCCTTCAACGCCCTCGCATTCCACCACCATTACGAATGAAAAGTATAGGATGATCATGAGCTGAAATGCGCACCCTTTAACGAAAGCAGCATTGAGCATTCGGCATGTGCATTTGAAATCACTTTTAACGCTTTTCGGGGAGCAATTTCCCCGAGGAGGACTGTTTAAAAAGTGTATATAAACCATCTCAATCTCTGCTGTTTTCCTTATCCAAAAAGCAGCATTACTCTTCAACATACCAGTCCTTCCAAATATCTCTCCTGACAATGGCAAACTCAATCCAGAACAATGGCTGGTACATTCTTATGAATCTGAACTCTCGCACCGTCGCCGACCTTAATGACGGCTCCACCGACAAGGGCACCAAAATCCAAGGCTGGGATATTGCCTTTTCCGACGCCTCCCTTAATCAAGTCTGGCAACTCCAAACTGAGAAAGAGGGCTCTTGGCGCATCATCAACGCACGAAGCGGTACCAGCTGGGACCTCAACGACGGAAGCAAGGATAATGGGACGAAGATACAGGGGTGGAACAAGGCCGATGTTGATGCCCAGCGATGGTATTTCAATAAAATCCCCGGTAACGATAGGCAGATTACTCGCTGGAAGTAAGTGTCTCTCGGTATTTGGTAGTTAACGAGTGCTGATTTGTGAATGTTTTTAGCATCATCAATAAAGCTAGTGGCACATATGCTGATCTAAACGACGGTAGCAATAAAAATGGGTAAAACTAGTCCGAATATAATCGATCCTACGCCCCGTACTGATTTGTGACTAGAACCAAGATCCAAGGCTGGCGAGGTGATGGCACGAGTTACAACATGCAGTGGATTTTGATCCAGGTCGGTTAGCTTCTGGCAAGTTTATCTGGAAGGATTCATCTCGTCTCGGGATTATATCGCTTGATTTCTTTTCTTCTCGACCACACACTCCTTTCGAAACATTGTACACATATATGTGATGGAATTGCCCGGGCTTCTTCTTTTCAGTTTCAATAACACGTTCGCTAGAAACTATTCAATGGATTCATGTTTCCCTCATGGTGTAATTGTTCCATAGCCCTTCTGTTCTTTCGTTTTCGCCCTCGTATTCGTCCAGAGCTGTCTGATCCCTAAAACTCTAACTATTGGCTACTCTCGTCCTTCACATACGAGAGAAATTCGACAAGGATATCCGTTCGAAGGATGAGTCCCTGCTTTTTCCGACTGGTATGCTCGGTCTCCACACACCTCTTTGACTTCTTCACCCTTAAACCATCTAAGCATCTTCTCCCATGGTCCTTGAACCTGTAGTCTATCCCACTCCTCATAAGCGGGAGCGATATCAAAGCTTCTCGCCGCCAACAGCAAAACTACCTTGATTTCAGTCATTGCAAGCGGTTGACCAATGCAGGCTCGAGATCCGACGTCAAAAGGACGATACCCATTTTGGGGCGGATACAGTTCATGATCTGGGCCGACGAGCCATCTCTCTGGGAGGAATTCTTGAGGTCGAACCCATATCCGTGGGTTCTCGTGTAAGGCTTGATGAACGCAAATGATGTTGAGTCCTTCCGTTTCGAGAGCTTGCCCGTTCAAAGCTGTGAGTCGTTTTCCAGACTGACCACGGCGCATATTGGCAGCCGGGGGGTACAAGCGTAAGGTTTCTTTGATGAATGCAGTTGTGTAAGGGCATTGATTGAGAAGGTTGGGATTTTCCTTCAACATCGTAGCTGTATCATTGGCTCCAAACAGTGTGTTGTGTTCTTGCCTGATCCGTTCTCGTATCGCTGGATATTTGGCGAGGGCGTGGAAACAAAAGGCAATGGTACTCGACGTGGTGTCGTTGCCAGCGAAAAGGAAAAGCCGCACTTGATTGATCAGTGTTTCCACAAAGCTTTCGTCGAGCGTGATTGGAATATCCAAAGGGTCACCGCTTTCCTCAGAAATGTAGGCATCAAGAGCAAGCGAGATAACGGATTTTGACTTTCTAGTTCCTTTTTTCTTCTCTTCGCAAATCTCGGAGTATCTCTTGTGAATCTGGTTCCGGACATACTCCTTGATAGCATTCCCATGGCGTCGCTGCATGAAAGGACGTAGGGGGTGAAGAAGGACTCGAATGTCCCAGAAGGAATGCCACTTAGTGATGCCCTTGAACCCTTTCGGCAACACATGATCGCGGCGCTGATAATCCACGTCGGAATCCCTATCAAATACATTAGAAGGGCAAAATTAAGTGGTCGCCTATCGCACTCACAGGGTAATTTTCATAATTACATCAAATGTCAACCGTGTCGCATACTCGTCCAAAGATATAACCCCATTATTCGCGCTCTGCCGTATCTTCTCGCAAAATACCTGTACGCAGTCGACGATGAAGGGCACGTAGTGGTTCAAATTCGACGCGCTGAACCCGGGATTGAGGAGCGACCTCCACACTTTCCAATCATTCCCGTTCATTGAGACAAGGTTGGATCCGCCAACAATAGGTTTGATAGCTTCCAGAGACTGCTGAGGTTTGGGCAAGTTCCATTTATTGGATATCAGGTGAAGAGCTTCCGGGTTGAACACGATCAGCGAGGTGGGATATCCCGGCCACATATCCATCAAAAACATTTCGGTTTCAGCAAACTCGGCGCACAGGTCTTTCATTGCCAGTAGGACATTTGCCGATGGGGGTAACTTTCTGGTGTACTTGGGGATCACAAGTGAATGGCCGAATATCCAGCTCCATCCTTGCGGCATAGGCTTCTCTCACGTCAGATTTTAGATTTAGGCATCATTTTCTGAACTCACATAACCTTGTTTACGCAGCTTGTTGATGTGGCTCCGATGGCAATATGTCAAGAAGCTGAAATACAAAAGAGATGTTGTAATTAACACCACGGCGGCGTCAACGATGTTCCCGTACGCCATCGTATTAGGCTTGCGTCAATAATAAAAGGTTCGTTAATCAACGCGCACTTCTTTGTTTCTTGAAAATATGTGATGCACAGAAGCACCTAGTTGTGTGAAGATTGAAAATGAAGAAGTAGATGAAGGAGGAGTGCCTGCTTGATGCTATCTACAGAAGAAAAAGTCCATGCGGCGTCAAATCACTCGAGGCGTTGCCGCCCAACATATGAGCATGTGTTGGTTTGCTGATTCAATCTGATACTCAAGAATTTATTGGCTGTCCGTTCACTGCAAATATGCGGCGTAAGATAAGAACTGTCGAAAAGGGTAACGCAAGCGGGTTAGTGCGCCGCCTTTCACTGTGGGGAAAATTTCATTTGCTAGGCATTTACTGTACTACTATAAGATTTTTCGAGTTTGATAGTAGTAGAATTCATGCATGCTTTTGCATGTAGTCTGATATACTCCAATCGACCGTGAATGCATTCAAGCATCATGATGGCAAATAAACTCTGCACAGATAGTTCAAGCTTATGCATGGAGTTGTTATGTTTAAGTATAAAAATGTCAGAGTTGTTGGGTCAGCGTGGATCTGCATTATCTTTTGAAAACATACATATATACTCGAACCTTCGATTATCTAGAGAAGCACCTCATATCGATCCTGTTCCTTGTGATGTCAACTCTCGTACACAGTCTTCAAGCTGGCAAACAACATCTTCATAGAAACTTCGCTGCAGTTCCTCACGTCTAAGATCCGATTCCACCCCATCGAACTTAAAGAGCAGGCAACGCGAAACAATATCTGCGTAGCGACAACCGAGGGCCTGTGCAACGACACCTTCTCTATCAAGCTTTAATGCGGCGAGGAACTCCTTAGTCTCGTAGTCGTGGTCGCCAGGTATCACCGAAGTATCGATGGACTTTCCAAGGGCAATTTCGAGAAGCATAACCCCTAGTGCATATATCTGATAATTCTTCACCAACCCACGGACAATACCGCTTCTTGTCTTATCGCTTTCACCTGGTCCCTTAATATGAGGTGTTACGATGCATTTATCAGGCGAGATTTGAGTAAGAAAAAAGCGGACGTTATTGCTTGCCCACCTGCCTTCGACGTCTAGCCACGGAGATGGATAGAGTCGAAGCAAGGAAAGCGACAGCACGTAGGCGAGCCGTAATCGTTGGTAAGGATACATGACATGAGTCTTGATCTTGTCCTCAGATGTTGCGTTTGAAAGTATGCGATCGAGTGAGTCGGAGCTCTGGGCTATTTCTGTTGAACTATCCGAGACTTGCACTTCGTAAGCGTGCATTTTCTGGTATATGAGGTAGCCTAACGTCCGATGGTTCTCATCTGGACCGCCATTTGACGAGTCTAACTGTTGTAGAGCTGAGCAGAGGTCTTCGATAGATTGAGCTTCAATTGATTCATTCTTGGGTGCCTGTACGGCTTCGATTCCAGTTTTCTTGTCACCCTTGGTAAATGATTGCGAGCCATCGGTAACGCTGAAACCTTCCACATTCATGGATCGCCGGGTCCGGGGTTTCTCTGCATTATTTTGATCTTCCGAAATTTTCCTTTTCAGTGGATTTTCAACATTCGTTTCGAAGTAGGTCAGGTCGATATGCCAACAAGCGACGCAGTCAGCTGAAGGGTAAACATAGAAGGCGACCTTGAAATCCGAACTTGGGTCCTCGAAAAGTGAGTGTGGTCTTGCAGCTGCCATATAGCCAAGTGCAAGATCAACCCTGTGTCCGGAGCACGCGCATTTGTCACACGCCGATGTGAGAGCGTTGTAAAGGTGCGTATGACGTGTATGAAAACCTGACACCTGTTCGAATGGAATAAGGGGCGATGCCTTGTAAACTGGCTTCTTCCGGTTCTTTCTGACTTCGTTCACAAACTTATACAAGGTGTTGTTGTTTCGGTTGATATCGTTAAGTAACGTTTCAATCTTGTCCTTTTTGGATAGAGCCCAGCTAGACTGCTGCAACTGACTCAAAACGACCTTGGCTATTCGATTCGACCGGTTTTCCTTAGATTGTGTTGTATTGGCCCCCTTCGCACGTTCCTTGAGAACCCAAGTCAGCGTGAGGATGATAGCGATCATGGAAGAATGCGAACCTCGACGCTAGAGAAAATTTCCTCTATTTCCGTCAGTGCTTTCTTAACAAGCTCAATGTTTGCACTGATAGCTTCTGAAACATCTGTATCTTCACTGAAGATTAAGCCCAACTTCTCTTGTATCTTTTTATCGTTCCATCGACGATGCTTAGGCTGATCGAGCATCTCGTTTACTGTTCTTTTGTCCAGCAAATTTGAGAGCAAGACCCTGACTGAAACTCTAAACATATTCGCCTCGATTATGTGTAGTTTCTGAAACCTTGGGATTTGGGAGCTCGCATTGCGCCATGCACGGAAGAACTTGCTGATGACCGTATAGCTTGCTTGGGCAACGGGGATGGCGCCTAAGACAAGGCCTGCTATCTCGATCCCTGACATCTTGATCTGGCGTAGCGCTACTGCTAATTCAAAGGAAGTCAAGGACAGCAGAAGATTGAGAGCGAAAGGCCGGGCTGAGGGAAGTGAAAGGGCGATGATGGGGTACATGGAAGCGTGCGCTACGCTTACCTAAGAATGCATGTGCCCCGCAGTAACTCGATAAATACGAAGAGGCTGAAGTCATCGTCTTATCCACGCAACTAGAAAGTTCGGAAATGTTAGACTTACAAACAGTTCAGATGGCGACCATAGGGCAGATATCACTAGCGGTGTTGATCCAGACCCTCAATAGTGCCATTCTGGGATCAATCTCGGAGCTGGTTCCTTCGCTTCAAGACAACACACAGGCGTCCCAATTACGGCAAGAATCGCAACGACTGCAGATATGGAGCAACGACTTAGGTATAGAAAAAGGCGGCTTAGAAGAGCGGCTCCGTGGGGAGCAAGAGTTAGAGTATAGTATCGTCACGCTATACATTATGATTGCGCAAGGCTTGATTACAGCTGGTGCGTCTCTGCCTTTGATATTTTACCAACAGCCGCTCATCTCGTAGAAAAATGCGCTGGCGAGCGGACAAATGGCCCGCCGATAAGCAAAGCTCGCAGCGAAGAATCACATACTCCCCTTCAGCAAGCAGTCGCCACTTTAGAAAAGCAATACCCTCAGCTCGCGGACAACTTTTCCGCAACCACCATATCAAGTCGCTCTCAGTCTATCAGGAGGGGCGATAATTCCACGAACATCTCATCCGATGTACCGCGAAACGACACGGTCGACGAGCTGGATGAAAGCCTAGCAGAAATTTCGGCAACAATCGATCGCCTATTGCGTCTTTCACCGTTCCTGGAGCAGTATATGCATGAATCAGATGACAATAAGGGGAATATCTCTCATGCTTCGATATCCGGAGTAGTCAACAAAGAAATTGACATATATTGTGATCGCATACTGACGCGGTTCCCACAAGCTTCGCACCATCACGTTCGAATCATTGCGGAATCCAGGCTGCGTCTCCACCCATTAGACTTGAATGGAGAAGACCAAATCCTTCTAAGACGCAATAAAAGCGACCGTCAATTGTCTTCAAAGTCTTCTTCTGATATCGACGTAGCGCACTTGCTCTCGACTTTTGAAGAATCCATTCTAGAAGATAAGGGGGTTCCTTATCCGGCCCAACCTGAAGTCGAATATGGACGTAGTGCGTGCAATATGTGTAGCAAGAAATTTGCCGCCAATGTTAGCGTCCGGGAATGGAGGTAAGTTTTCCGACCGCAACTTGTATATTTCTACGCAATAACCGAAGAAATAGATTGCACATTCTTGCTGATTACCATCCGTTCACCTGCCTTGAAAAGAATTGTCCACACCCCGTCAGCTCATTTAGTCGCTTACAAGAGTGGAACGAACATTCCAACCAATCCCACCCAGACAAGCTGCAATGGATTTGCAAGCTATGCGGCCAGAAGAGATTTGCAGCAAAGTCTCAGCTTCAGTATCACACAGAGTCAGTTCACTATATTCCTGCAGAGGCCGCGCTAGGACTGTGTGAGCTCTGGCAAGAGAAGGTTGCAGCGAGAGAAGAAGAGACTGAATGTGTGTTTTGTAACGAGTCTTACGGAACTGAGCAGCTCGCTAGGGTAGCTCATCTGGGTCGCCACATGATAGAGATAGCATTGTTGATGCCGCTTGAAACCTTGGAGCATGGAGTTGTTTTTTCGAACAATATCAACACCACAAAACCTAGCCAGAACTTGCCATTACTTGGAAAGCCTAAGCCAGCAAAATGGAGGCCAGAATCGCCCCCGAATACTCCTGGGGCTACCGAGAGCAGTCCAGATAAATCCAGTCAAGAGAGCGATCTAGATGAACATGCGAAGACCAGCGACTCAGACGAGGAGTTCGAGGTTGCTAAGCACCACCCTCGTCTAGTGGAACAAGCAGCGTTCGTACTAGAGGAGATAGGCAGTGAATACAGCTATAATAGTGAGCTTGAGGTTGTGCAACCAGATCACTTCGAAGAAGTGGAAGACGAATCACCTATAGAACCGCTCGAAGACCCTAAAAGCTTCATCCATCGATTCAAAGAGATGCACGCCAACGAAGATTCGTCGGATGAAGAAGAAAGAGAACGAATTTACAGAAGAAAGAAGAAGCGCTGGAGTGCTGGTATCTTCAAACGAAGCCATAGTCAAAGCGTGGAAGGCGACTCTTCGTATAGTGACAATGACCCTGTTGATGATGTCGACTCGTCTGCTAGAAGGCTGCGTCGGAGAGTGAGGGGTACTGCGGACCGAGGGTCGCTCATATTCGAAGACCGGGGCTTTTCAAATGCGAACAACATAATAGAAATTGAGGAGCCAGACGCAGAAGGGTTTACCCTAGATGAGCTGCCTTTTTGGAATTGGGAGATAGACGATGAAGATGTAGAGATGGATTCCACTTGAGCGGGTCACTTCATAGTCTTTCTATCACATTGCGCACATCTCGAGGGCGCTCGCTGTCAAAATCTTCGCTCGAACCACTCAAGGACCTACTTCTCCAAGTCCTTTAAACATGCCTTCTGCGATGGGTATTCGGGTTCCCGGTTACCGCAACCATTTGTTCTCCCGGAGTTTGTCTTGACGGTGCGTTGGATTGTGAGGTGATGTCGTTGGCTCATGTAGATTTGCTACTATTCTACATGACTATTAACAACTGAAGAAACATTATATTTACATTCTAATTAAATACTTTTCAATCCAATATCCTAGACTAACGCTTTTCTGATCAACCGAATTTGCCATATACCGACTACCCAACATTGTCACCACGCCGATCATGATCGTCGCCAATACCCAGGTCATGAAAACAACCCCATTTCGCCCTTGCCACCTGGCGTCCCAGTAGTTGGTACCACTTAAAACAAAACTGGTCCAATTCAGCAGCCTTGTCAACAGTATCCGATATACAGTTTGATGACAGAGATAAAGACTGAAGGAGATGTGACCTAAGAATTGCGCAGTTTTCCATTCAAACGGTACGCGTAGTGGACGTAGATGGCGCATGCAGCCAACGACCATTATAGCACCAACGGTATGCCACGTCCGCATTTTAATCTCCCAATCCCACCAGGGAAGCGGAGGAATCACTTTGAGGAACACCCAATCAGGGGAAAAAGTGGGAGTGGTGGCGCCTTCGTGCCATGTGGGAACTGGTAGACAGATGAGATAAATACCCACAGCGAAAATCAAATATCGAAGAACAGTCGTCAAACGATTGTCGCTAGTCCTCGAATTTGTATTTTTCTTCTCTTTCCACTCCGAAAGGGCAGGTGTTAGCCGAAGATCATGACTCTTGCGTCTACCATCGAGCTCGGCATAAAGTAAGCCTGCGAAAAAGGCTAGAAACTCCGGATTCCCGTTCCACCCGAATCGGATCGCCAAAATCCCCAAAATCAAAAACCGCGCTCGTTCACCAACGGTGGATAGCCCGAGGAGTGCTAGGTAGACTTTCATGGATCCGCGAATCTCTACTGGGATTGTCCAAAAATGGTTATTGAGCGTCAAGTCCTGGCTGCTCTGCAAATTGATGATTGAGATAAATGACCGAACCAAGCATAGTATGTGTGGAATGGGTGAGCCCCAAGGCTTTGCTTTCGGACATCCTTGCCCTTCGGCAAATTCGAGATTGTAAGCTCCGCTGTAGAACAATACGTGGCTAATGAGCATCATGACGGTAACCGGGAAGCTCAGACGGAATATTCTTCTGACCACGCTGCTGGTAAGTTTCCGGTAGAAGTCTGACATCGACCCTTCGTTGCGCAGTTTGATAAGTCCAGTGGATATTGAGTAGCCAGAGACGACGAAAAAAATGTCTACCATGGCTTGTCCGGCAATAACCACGCGTAAAGGCGCAATCTGTATCAGGTGACGATTCTCAGATGCGGGTGAATCCTTGAGACGAGCACGCACAGTCAGCATATTTCATCTGGAAAGACACTTTTGATAATTTTCGAGCTTTCGAGGAATTGATCGTCCGACTTACCCAGAACGAGCGATACGGCATTGCGAGACTGCCAGTGGTAAGATGAAAGAAAGCGACAATGAGGGCTGCAGTACCGCGCAAGCCATCGAGCCAGATTTCGCGGCTTGCGGTGACTCGTTTCTCAGCCATGAGTATGAATCGCAAAGAATGTCGTAATAATCAGGCGTGAATCCGAATTGTTAACTCGCATCTGGAGATAAATAGGGTCCGGCGCAGTCGTGGCTAAGAGAATCAGATCTGCCTTCTTCCTCGTTGGCGATTCTAACGCCTTTTTACACGAAGACGTAGTAGCCCCTAACACCCTAAAATAGTGGGGGCGATTTCACAACAACTATTGATGCCTTGAGAGCGGGAAACCGAGCGCCTTTAGTCACTAGCGAGGCGACGAGAGAACGAGGAAAAGAAGATTGCCAAATGACACGGTAGCAAATTTGTGCGAGTCAAAAGGCGAGTTCTGGATCCTCGCAGATGCCAGCTCCACAAGAGTCGATGGAACGGTAGGATTGACAAACGGTCCGCTAGTGTGTGTACATGTAGGCTAGGGAAGCCTACGAGCTGGTCAGCAAGTAATGCACAGATGCTAAAATTAAGAGCTTTTCAATCTGGAAATACGACCTAAAATTAACCCCTCCTCTGAATTGTACCTTAAAGGGCTTCCAAATCGCACATTATTTGTGCCCAGCCTGTTTCGCAGAATTACGAGACCTCTCATTCGGTATTAGCGAAAAGATTTCGGGTCAGCCAATTTGCCATTGACCTGCCTGATTGGGCTATTCGTAGAATTCACCCCTGCATGAACGACAAAATTGATTCCCAAGCAGTAGTCATCGTGGAGCTCTCACTGTATGTGTCATCGCTCTAATGCATCAACTACTGATTATCATGTTCCGTATTCACTAGTTTACTGACCGGAATCTCATAGTTCAACTTGCAAGCGCCTTCCACTACTGATGCAACTGGCTCAATTGTGCAATACGTGCTTACTTTTCAAGATTTGTCCGCTGACTTGGAGTAAGCACGTGTTCTCCGGTTGTTCCCATGCATGGGTGCGAAGCTTTAATTGCGCGATCCAGCAGGATCAACGAGGCTTACGCGATCTGGACTGTGAATGATCCATCAGGGGTACTCACAGCGCATGACTGGAAGAGTCAAAAAAACGATAGCTCCAGGGCGATGAATACGGATGGTAGCAAACGCCCCTTCCAAATGCCATGGCCGTCCAGGCAGCAGTCCGCATCCTACGCCCCTTACGGCTCTAGATGTATGCTTTAATGAACGACACGGGCTGTGCTTAGGCGACTCGGGGCCACCGGTTGCATTATAATGGCGATCGAGTGCGACGCTCTATCTTGAATACTTACAGTCACTCGTTACTTTTGTCATGCAGTATACGCGCCAGCCTACGAATTGTTTCTGATTTCATTATACATTGGCTTTTGGGCCACATTTTCTCTATTATTTTCTAATACTCATCAAAATGGCACGTCCAACGTTTCTTTCACCTCATTCCTCTCATCCATCCTCTCGATCGAGCTGGACGCCGATTCTTTCGCCGCTCTCTCCAAGATCGCCAATTGATGACCGAAAAGAAGACACCAACCCGTATGATGAAAAGATCATTGTATCGGCCTTGGAAAAGATCTTCAACTTTGTGGGATGCGTCGCGGCTGCCTTTCTTTATGCATACTTGTTACTTTATTCCAACCATCTCTGGACCATAGACACGAGCGCATCCATTCTACTAGCCGAATACTGCTCCTGGTCGAACGAACAACTTCGAAAAAAGAGCAAAGAGGAGAAGTCATCGCAAGCGGAGTGGAGCACAGACATGGACATAGCAGAAAAGGGTGGATATTTCTTAGATACCCAGAGTATATCTGAGAGCGCAAGGCAGGGCTGTATAGCGGCAGTAGTCGGATATCGCGAGGATCCAATCATATTCACGAAAGCACTCGAGAGCTACTTGCAGGCTGATGGATGCCGCTTCATGCTTGTCTCTATCGATGGAAACAGTTTGGAAGACCAAGGGATGGTCAATGTTTTCCAACAGGTACTACTCCCTCCGACTTTGGCATGAAATCCAATGCTTTGCGCAGCTGTACAATTCTGACATACTACAGGTCTTCCCTACCAGTTCTGCAGTACTTGACATTTCTATGCCATTCGTAGAGATTGCCCTCCAAATGGACCGGGATAAACCCAAATGGCTGCCGGACACCGATTTGATCGCAAAATGCGTCGCTCTGGCCAAACTTAAACTTATCGAAAGCAACATACATCTCAAAGGTCCGGACGCTATCACTCGCTTGTGCATTACTCAACCGCACATGCACAAGAAGGGTATTATGTTCACATCCTTTATCATGTCTTTGGCGATCTCCGAAATACTTGGAATTGACTTCTTATGGACATCCGATTCCGACAGCATTGTCTGTAAAGACACATTGACCATGACGATAGAGACTATAGCAGGGGATCCAAAATGTGCGGGCGCAAGTACTGCTCTGGCCATTCATAATCGCGATGAGACACTTGTCACAAAGCTCGGCAATACGGTCTATTTGAACGAGTTACATCTTTCCAGATGCTTTTCCAGTGCGGTTGGTGCCAATGACTGTCAGAGTGGACCTTGTGCAGCCTTCCGCATCGATACTCTACGATCCGAACTATTGGCATGGTATAAGCAGAAGGTGTGGGGACATTGGATGGTACGAAAACCTCTCTGCCCAATTGATACGTTGCTAAATTTCGGTAGATTATCAATGAAGATAGGCATCTCACTACCCGCCTGCTTCTTCTTGGTCATCGTATCCGCTTCATTCCCTACGCCATCACGGCAACTGAAACACCTGTGTCTCTTCGGAGATGGCTACTGCAGCAAGTACGCTGGGCGCGCTCTGTTCATATGTATGTTTTTGTTAATAATTAACACAAATTTCACTGCTAATCATTATTTCAGTGAATCCTACGCCCATCCTTCCATCTACCTTTCACAACCACCGCTCTTTTTTTTCGCTGCATTACGACGGCAGTTGATATCCTTCTTTATACTCGCCGCAGCTCTGTCATATTTCTTCACTGGAACCATACCAATTATCAGTTTCAGCTTCCAAGATTATGCATATAGATCGCTTTTCACGCTAGTCTATCTAGTAATGAGGAATCCCATCAAGCCAACGTGGGAAGAATGGGGTTGGTCTATTCCATCAGGATTGTTCTACAACGTTCCTCTACCTGCAATTCAACTATGGAGTTTACTTACCGTATTTGCGGATGGCTGGGGTACATCCATGCGCGGGAGCAAAGAGGTCGAAGAAGTGACGAGGTGGAGGGAGTTTAAGAAGAAGGCGTGGGAGGTCGGGTTTTTTGTGGTATGGATGGGTATTATTGGAGGGATTGCAGGGCGTTGGATCTCTGTGCAGGCACATTTGGAAACTTCGCAACGTATGATATGCATGGCAGCCGGTGTCTTTGTATCATGGACCGGCTTTGGGTGGTGGATGTTAACAACGGACTAATCTCAATCTCGTTTGAAACATCTTGGGAAGGTTAAAAAAACATTTTGCATATATATATGCCTCGCGAGAGGAGAAAACTTTCAATTGATATGCTATTTTCAGTCACCGATGTTGTCTTTTGTTTGAACCGCCGTGAGGAATGGCGAGTATCAGAATCATGATTAGTGATTTGATAGTACTGCAGGGTTAAGGGCTGTCCATACCCATACACAAAAACAACTTTATAAAGTGAACGCACAAACCTGGAAAACAAAAAGGCCAAATCACATGGGGAGTGTGTTGGCAAGTAGGTTGTGTGTAATAAACTCTTGAAGTTATGACACGTTCCACGCCTGTGTGACTGCACAGACACGTTTCGAACAGGATAATTTAAACTTGTAAGCATTTTTTCCAAAAGAATTGTGGATGACGTTCTTGCAAGCTACCGTAACACAAACTCATTGCCTACTCACTGACAAGTTCACTGATTGAACTTCGCTCCAAGATCTGCAGCACTGATATCGGTCGGCAAACCATTCTTGCTTGGACGATGGGACTACGGGAGTGTCTTTTTACTAATATTGAGGATTGGATGTCATATAGCTGACTGTAATTTTCCTTTTTACCCGCTCCCTCTCGCGAATTACCTCGGAGAACAGAGAACGGGGATACTTTCCCAATTTTTCAGGCTTGATCATTAGATTATGTCTTGGTCAAGCCCTCTTTCCAGTATAGGTTACTGTCCTACACGAGGATGTGCCAAGTACTCATAAGGTCTAGCGCAGCCATTTGCGAAATCGGGTAACAGCGGACAGGGGTTTTTTTTTTTTTTCTTTTTTTTTGTGAACAATTTGGAGGGGTTCTACCTCAACAAGCGGACAGGGCTAAAACTATCTAGCAAGCATCAATCTCAGAATTCAACCGGAAAGGTCGGGATCTAAAAACAGTAAGCTCTCTTTGACTGGCTTCCAACGGTCTGAGATTGCAAAAACTAAAATAGTAAAAGTGTGGAAGAGCATCGATTGAAAGCTATCATTGCTGTGGGATTACTATATCTCTCGTGCGAAGGTGAGGATAAAGCATCACTACCCTCGCATAAACCTTAGTACTCCGAACTCCCAGAGCTCGTATGTATCAGCCCAAGGATTTTCTTACAATCGACTGACAGAAGTCGTGGCCACCCCCCGGCTGAAACCGGGAGTGATCAAGGGTATACTATTGGTCCTTTTCACTTAAAACGTTATGCTCTCATACGAAAAACCCTGTTTTCACCTTACTCAACTCCCTTGTAGACAAGGGGGTGGCTAAGATTTCTGTCAGTCGATAGTACATTCATTCGCAACACTAGAATTATGTGATGTGGGATTGATGGATAGGTCAATACATTGGCTATTTAATGGGGCAACAATTCCATTTTCCGAGCGCAGTAGGAGTAATGTTCAGATTGCCTGACTATCCTGCAGAATGATTATACAACGGCATTGATAGCATTATAACCCCATTCGCACATAATCAGTACATCGATTGTTATTCAACGTCCAAAAGGTCTAACCAGCGTTCTTTCCCTTACAACTTTGCCCTTCCTTCGCTCAGCAGCTCTTCAATCGCAATCTCGCTCGTCATAAGAATGCAGGTATCTCTCAAGCTGCCCACTCTATGCTTATGGTTGACCTCTTGGTAATCCTCGCTAGCCAGCATATTCCTAAAATGCTCGAGACTCGGATAATGCGCCAGCGCGATTTCATCCCAGCCCCCACTTCCCTCCCTAGATCCGCCCACGTCCTCCCCATTAACGGCGATGACATTGCCCACGATTTTCGCGTTGCCACCATGCCTGCTCCCGATACTTTTGGCAAACGCAGCGCCATATTTGAGGTATTCCTCCTTCATGCCCTTATTGAATGCGAGCAGATTGAACATGCTGACTGCGCCCTTCCCCTTCTTCCCTGCTTCGCGCACAAACTGATCGATCCAAGCGTTTAACTCAGAACTTAGCTCCAGATTCTGGGCTGAAGACGTAGTTCTCTGTACAGTTTCATTACTGAGTGCTGGCACAGTATCTGGGTCGGGATGCAGCAGCTTGTCGTTTGTGAAGGAGAAGTCTTTGGTAAGCCGCGACGGCACGCCTGCGGTTACGGTCCAGTGGTGTTCAACAAGGGACAAGAGATCAATCGGCAGTGCCTCCGTGCTAGGCAGAATTAAGAGAATGTCCCATGCGATGTTTCGTGCTAGGAGGTGCTCAGTTGATATCTCAGACGGGAGGATGATCCATCGTATGACGCGGGAGACCACGAGGGGTTTGAGTGGGCTGGACTTCAAGGTGGAGAGAAAGGTCAAGAGGGGATTGGGGGTGGTGGTGTGGAGTGCGAGTAGATGTATGGTGCAGAGCGGCATCTTGAATGTATTTTCTGGGCGACTTGAAAGAGTTCGATCCGGGATGAAGAGATCAGTTGCTGTTACGAGTCGGGAGATGCGCTAGTCCCATGACGTAAGTTGGCGATATCCATTTGCCGAGGTACAACAGAAGGCTTGTTATAGGAAACAACTTAGAACTGTTGATGGGAGAAAGTTCAGAAATTATCATTTCATGTATTCTTCTTCTCATTGTTTCTGATCTCTATTTTGGGGGGTTTTGTTAGAATAATTTGCAAATTGTCTGACTATCCTACATACTGACGACAAATTTGATCATTTAGTGATTCTCTATTTGTCAATTACAAAGAGTACCTGAACTCTCGATTTTCCAGATCAGTCAGATCCAGAAACTCATGGTTTTCCTCAACGACCCATTCATCGCCTTTGCTCTCTTTTTCGGCATCTCTGAGTCGATTGCGCCTCACAAAAACCCAGCGCATAATGAAAAGATCAACCGTAATCAAAAAGTACAAAATCACAATGGAGATCTTGGCAGGGAGATACCTCGGCGCGTCTTTGGCCTGGAAGGTCTGGGGCGAGATGATATTGCCGACTGTATACGCGACCGTGCCGATAACCGAAACAGTTACTTTCTTAGTTGAGCCAGCAACGTTGGATGCTTGAAGACCGAGAATGGTGGTCCATCCGATCGGGATGCCTCCAGAAAGGTAGTAACCAATCAAGGCCGGAACCTTGTTTGTTGTCGCCATCAAGATCGCGCCAATGATGGCAGGGATGTGGCCCGCAATGCAGGCATACAAACGTTGCTCTTTCTTCATCGCAATCCACGTCAAGCCTACTAAAGCTACAATCTCGTATGCCCCAAGCGGCGTGACAAGAAGCAAGGACTCCCGAGAGGTGTAGCCCATACCTTTGACCAAGATATTACCGAAAGACGTCGCAATAGAATTGGGAATATTCGCCGCGAAAACCCAAAAGGCGTAGAGCCACGTCATAGGATCTCTCAAGGCCTCGTAGAATTGATCCCACTTGAAAGTGCGACTACCGATACCTTGCTGGTTTCCTCGGATTCGCTCGATATGCACAGCTTTCTCATCGGCGGTCAAGAATCCGGCGAACTCGGGTGAGTCGGGCATGATGAACCAGAAGCTAATACCAATACAGGCCGTCAACAGACCGAGGAAGAGAAAGATGATCTGCCAGCCTTTGAGAGCAGCATTGGGGTCGCTTCCAACATGTGTTGCTACACCGTATGCAAAGTATCCTCCAAACATCTGCGCGGCACCACATACACTGAACCAGATGCCTACACGGAAGGCCTGTTCGTTCTTGGTGTACCACTGCGACGTAAAAATGACCCACGCGGGAACTACTGCTGCTTCAGCAGCACCGAGTAGGAAACGACACGCAAGTAGCGAAGCGTAGGTTTTGCACGCTGCTAGCGAGGCGAGAACCGCTCCCCAGATGGTGACGTTGATGGCGACATATTTTGCGAGGGGGAAGAGTTGGATCAATCGAATCGTAGGAAATTCGAACGCGAGTTGACTATTAACACCATTAGCGGCTGTCCTAGACTTGTCGGTTGGAGACTGCGCCTATCGCTATTTGCATACCCAAAGAAAAATATGGACGCGACCCAATTGAACTGGTTCCCGTGGAGATGAGTGCTTTCCAAGATACCGGTAACGCTAGCGTATGAAATCGCTGTTTTGTCGATGTATTGTAGGAAGTATACGATGCAAATCAATGGCATGATATGCATGTCGATCTTTCTCAACAGTCTCTTTTCGACTTCGGCGTCAACCGGCTGGCGGACACCTCCGGTAGTTTTGAGCAAGTTAAGCGCCGCGTCCACGCCAACTTTTGTTGTTGCATCTTGCGAGACTGCTTGCGGACTTTTTGTTTCGCCAGATGGCTTGTTTTCGAATTCTGTGGTAGAGGGGCTGGGACTTGCCATCTCGGTACCTAAATTGAAGTGAACTGAAAAAGGGTCGCAAGCAGGAAAAAACTTAATATGGGAGCAGCTTCATGTAATTGTAGCTCTTATCCGCATTGTGCATACGATCCTGGTCATGACGCGATTTGGAGAAGCGACTAGTTAGGCTTAGGGTTGTTGGAAACCGCCTATGCCCACGAAATACACGAGAACGGCACGAACGGTAGTGAGAAATAGGGCGTATCGTCTCCACTATACCAAGAAAACCCTCTTTTCTTATGTCTAATTAGGGGAATTTACCCATCTGGGAGGAAGCTTGTGAGCACGTCATTCGCCGGTGTTTGTTGGCTTGCGACCTAATTCCTACTTTTAGTTAGCAATTACCGCTGCGTGCCTTGGTTGGCTTCGATAACCTTCAAGGATAAAAATAAAGCCGACTTGGAAAAAAGAGCCAACTAATAAGGATATCAATGTTGTAGATGTTTATGAGCAGTTTAATATTAATTCTTGTGCACGGCCCAGCCAAGGACGTTACCAGAGATTTCTTCTCTGGTCTAGGTAATACTTCCATACTATTCGCATTGTCCATTCTCGTTAGAAGATGTAATTGCTAGCTGGATCACTAAATACAATGGCTGCATCAAGCGCAAAGGCGCGAGATTCGTGAAGACGTTTTTCAAACAGACAGTTATCACATTGAACGATTAGAGTGGAAGCTGGTCCTTTTCTGAATTATGCCATTGCTAGTCTTTGCCCATGTCTCCACGCAATCAAAGTTTCCATGGTCCGAATTGATAGAGAATTTGATCCACTCCAAGCAACGCGCTACTAATTACCATCATTCAATTCGCATTCCTTGCTGTATCTCCGAGCTCAAAATCCATATAGTGATTTCTAACACCAGATTTTCCGGGAAAGCGATACTATCAACTAGGCCCTAGCATACAGTCCATGCTGCTTAGGGCCCTGGAGGAAGACAGACCGCGGCACAGGCAGCCTGACACTTACCGAAAGCCTTGTTGCAAGCAATGATAGATGCAGGCGCCGTGCCCCCAATTGTCTGACCCCAAGTAAAGCCCGCGGCGGCATAGCATACCCTGACGACCGCAGCGCAGCCTGACTGGCAGACTCCGTAGGCTGCAGGTCCAGCCGTGGCCGTGCCGGCGAGGCCTAGAAGAGCAATGGTGGGGAAACGTGATGAGGGCATGCCAATTCATCTATTGACTGGATTGTTCAAGAGCGTAGCAAACTTCAGTCATAGATGTTTGCGTAAGTCATTATACAAAACCATAATTGTTCAAACCCACGAGCTTATCCAATGTTTCCTAGCCTAACATCTTCATTCACTCACTGACCATAACGCGAAGATTAAAACTTCCATCAAGCACTGCCCAAAAACCATTGCGGCTTATTATGAGAATCTCAGAAGATAGAGTGTGAACAGTCCGCTGATATCAGAAAGTGAGTTTGGCACGAACATTGAGAGTCACATCAAATGGACGAGCGTATCAAAGTTGCTGGTGAATGTTTGTTATAAACAATGGCCTATGAGGGTGAGTACGAACAATGGGACGGAGTTCTACTAACCAAACACATTATGTAATCTTATTACGTGCGCAAACAGTTCACTCTGTGTTCGTCTTGGCTGGGGACGTTGCCAAGTGTTTTTTCTGCCTACGTCGATACCCGGAGTATTAATACCCTGTGATGATTAGTTTATAATCCATGGAGGTGCGTACGAGAGATTAGTAACATCACGCTTGATTATGACATTGTCACATCTTATGTACTCGGGTTATGTGAGTAACGTTAGGTTTCTGTTCACTCTGCAGCCTTATGAAATCGGCAATTGCCCATTAAAAAAAACGGGAAAGAGAATTGCAATTATTCCAACTCCTCGTATCGCCAATCTCGATAACAAGGAAATTTGACTTGCCTTGCGTTGCACAGTGATCCCCTGTAGCACATCAGAAAATACATTTTTATCTAATTGATTGGTATCTCAGGAAAAGGTGGTATACAAGAAGCGTATCGTTCCTCCAGAACATAATCCTTACATGCCCTTCGCGTTAAATTAACGCAGCCATTCTTCTATCGTCCCCGATCATCTGTTTAGCCAACCTTCATTTGTCCCCCTCTATGCCAAGCAGTTGTTTCTGTTTGAGTGAATGTATGGCAGTGACTAAGTCACGTGTCTTTATGTACATATACCACATCTCTCATAGTACTGCTCCATCACTCAATAAACGTCTCCTCCAACTCCCATGCTCTCATACCAGTGTCCTCCAACAGTTTCTCCTGCTGTATGCGCAAATTTCCCTCAAACGTACGCGGACCGCCTGCAGCCATTCCAGAACCCTCCGCTTCCCTCTACGATGGTTTTTGTATCAAGGTCGGGATATCCAACGCTCCCAACTACCTCGGTACCGGCGATGTAGGCAACTCGGGGGCCTGCGAAGGAGGGCTCACTGATAAATTTCGCGCGTTTGCACTAAGTCAAGCACCGTCAGCTCCATTCGTAGTCTCGTCCGCAAAATAGCTTCTATCAGTAGAGACTTACGGTATTTCATTAGCCGGGGCTTCATATATAGGTCTTTCCTCCCACGTCGCGAGCTCTGCTTTCTGGCCTGCAAGCCCCGGTTCATAATAGCCCGCGAGGCCTCGTGGATTCTGCCGAAAAGGATCGTAAGAGGTGTCCGGGGTTGCGTTGACCGACTCGTCTTTGCTCTTGCGCCTGCCGCGGCGCAATATCCAGAAGATGGCAACACCCGCCATGGCTACGACGGCAAGGCCGCCTACTACACCTCCTGCGATTGCACCCGTGTTGTTGTTGGCGGGAGGGGGAGAAGGGTTCGATGTTCCGGATTTCGTGGGCGAGGTACTTGTTTGGGACGCGCCGAAGGGTTTGGTGAGGCCAGCTATAATGCTTAGTTTCAGATATCGCTTATGAGCTTGTGAAGTGTTTACTTACTTGCAGCTGGTTTGAGGTAATATAATTCTGTTTCTAGTGGGGCACCAGAGGTGACACTGGAGCAACCATATGATGTCTGCGAAGGCGTTGCACCAAAGCTTTTGTAGAGGACGTAGGTCACGCATCTTGAGGGACCAACTTGGCAAAATGCTGTCGCTGAGCCGGGTCCGGACAAAGTGCCTCCTTGACAGTCGGTCCAGATAGGGCACGAATAGGTACCTGACGACGCCAAGTTCACTGTCGATGTTGAGCGTTGCGTGGTCGAGGCGTTATCCGTTATGGTTGTAGTCGACCACGACGTGATATAGGCACAGTTTCTCCACCAGTTGCTTGTGGACGTGCTATACAGTGTTGGGCCAGTACTGATCGTTTGCGGGGCCCCTGTGGTTGCTAGTGTTAGCAAGAAGGCTTCCACTACACATACGAAGCAGATGTGAAGATGGCTCACAGATTGTGGTTGTGGTAGGTGACCCTTCCTCGCCATTGGAATAATAGCCTATTACTGATAAACCATACGTGGAGGAAGATGAGGTGGAAGATGAGGAAGCGGTAGATGTAACTGCCGCCATTGGCGGTGGCTGCGATATCTGGGGTGAAGATTGACGGGTGCGGCTGTGGCGACTGGGAGGAAGTGATTATTGGCGTGCCAATTTTCTTGGTCGATCGTTCGCAGGTTCGATTTTTCGTCGCGCGGGAACAATTGATGGAGAACAAAACGCGAAGAAAGTCAGTGTTCGACCGCCTCGTCCTTTCGTTACTATAGGAATACCAAGGCTGTACCGAGCCCCCACGTTAGAAAGCGGCAATCTGCCGCAAGCTTCCTACCGCTCAGGAAGTATTTGCAATTGGTGTTCACAATCCACGGAATTCGTTTCGTGAATGGGCTGTTCATTGGCTGGTGTGGGGCGAATTGAATGCCTAACTCATGCTCTTCAATATGAATTCAGGTGGTCATTGGTCAGTACGACGCCGCTACCATGGAAATACGAGAAAGAAATTAGCGCCTTGCGACGTGTTGGTAACACATGAGGCATTGATAAAACCCAGGGGGCGAGGCGGAAACCATGACCCCTTATTTGTACAGGCAGAGTACATATCATTGATGTTACTTGGCTCGCAACGGGAATTGGTTATGTGGGACTGCGGCGTGGCTATGTGAGGGGGAGTCACACTCCTGATTGGCTGACGAGGTACAGCACGTGATGAGATCACGTGAAGTGATTGTACAACATTTGAAGTTTTCAGAGTCCCACTCAAGTAGAGAAAGAGTAAGGGGGGGAGATTATAACAGTATTGGAAGAATACATTAGTATAGGAAGGCAGAATATATAACTGGAAGACAGAGAAGACTGAAAAAAAATCAAAAAAGGCAAAGATATCTGGGTCTCAAGCCTTACCGAGGTATGTAGGGACCTCGTAAATGTGTATGCTTCATGTACTTGATAATCACTATTAGTTAGCCGTGTATATATCAAATAAAAATGTGGATGTGCAACTGAGTTGAGAAGCATGAGAAATTTATCACCATATGGCATTTGATTTCATTATTAATTAATTCCTCAAAACATTGAAGTATGAATTGATCATCGCAGAGTATTGTTACCCTAGGTGTCGACACAGGCCAAAATAAAAACGCTGTAATATCCTCGTGCAGGTCGCAACTGTGCCTCAAAACAACAAAATTGAAATGACGTTGATTCGTACTGAAAATACATGGTATCATCGCATAGTATTTCAACACATGTAAGAAACAAGAAAACGTCCTCGGCTGGGATGTGCCTAATTTTGTATACAGGCACTAAATCGGTGGGTGGACACACTGCGGGGATATCTCACGCTCGTATGGGGGAGTAGGGAATATCGGGAAACAGGGTGGATCGGCTAGCTTCAATGTAACTATGTACCACACCACATCCGAAAGCCATGGGCTTATGTCCGCTGCAACCCCTGTAATCAGTTCTTTGTCACCTCCACGCTCACTTGCATCTGGAATCACACCGCAACAAGCCCATTATGTACCTTACGGGAGTTTCGGATTGCAGGCCTCTATATGTTGACCTCTTCTCTCTTTTAAGGCTAGCGGGATAAGGGGAGAGTGAAATATTCTTCACCTTCTCCCGCTACGCCTCTTTGAGACCTGGTGTGATATATAAATATTCCCTAACGCCAACACACAACATGAAAGCAAACCAGAGTCACTCGACCCAAGACCTCAAGCTAGAATAATGCCACTGCAAGTCATTATTATCGGCGCCGGTATAGCCGGCATTACCGCCGCTGTCTCCCTCCAGCAAGCCGGCCACAAAGTGAAAGTCTGTGCAACACCCTTTCTTCCTTTGTCCTAATACGTCCCTATACACATCACTCAGATCTTCGAAAAATCCGAGTTCGCAGCCGAAATCGGCGCAGCGCTAAACTGTGCGCGGAATGGCGCCCTCGCCTTGCAGAAGCTTGGATTCGACTTTGTTAAATTCAACGGCGTGCCAATACAGACTTGGGGATCGATTGATGGGACCAGCTTGGAGCAGCTTCGCAAGCAGGGTCTTAGCCAAGCAGAGAATGATATGGACGTGCCTTTTTGCGCGTTGCAAAGGAGTGATTTGTTTAATGGGTTGCTTGCGTTGTCGAAGAAGAACAATAAAGATGGCTCGGGGACAGAAGGAATCCAGTTGGTGCTCGATAGGAGGGCTGTGGGTGTGGATGCAGAAGAGTGCGTTGTAAGATTTGAGAGAGGGGAGACGGAAAAGGCGGATTTGGTGGTTGGGGCTGATGGAGTTCATTCTGTACTTCGAGCGGCGGTTGTGAATTCTGAGGGAGACTTTTCTGGAGATACAGGGTTGAGGGCGTTTCGATTCATGATGCCGAAGAAAGTATTGGAGGGCAACACGTATCCTTAGACGTGTACATGCTGGCGCTCGCATCATCTCAGGAACGTACAGAGACCGAGTGGCATAAACTCATTGAGAGTTGCCCCGGTTTGAAGATTGCTGGCATATACAACCCAGGCGAGGGGAATGAAGGTTTGATTGAGGATATCTCCTCAAACGGGCGGTGGCGAAATTCAAATGCAAAAATAGCAATAGTGGGCGCAGGTCAGCAAGATGATGAGTGAGTTGATGGTATTTGAGTGAATGCGTCACCCACGTGATGGCCTGATACTTCACTTCCCTAGTACTGCTACACCATGAATTCATCACTTCTCCTCCTTCAAAGTCATCTTTTGACTATTCAAATGTTCCCCGACGGAACGGACAAAAGTACCTGTGAAAATATCAGTCACGTGCACTTTATCCGAGTTTGGCTTAGGTTATTTGCGCCACTATGTCCGCAAAAGTCCCGTTTCTCCCGAAGGGCATCGGTCCAAAACCTCCGCAATGCACTTGCGATCATATCAATTTCAGTATCACCGAAAGCTAACTCCGAAAACCAGGAAGGTATGCACAACCTCTAGTCGGCCAATATGCCGTTGAAACGAGGGTTGGTGCGAGAGTCATGCGACTTTTGTTTTCGCCGAAAGGTCAAATGCGATCGGTCATCACGCACATCTCGAGGCTTCGATAGCTGCTCACGGTGTAACGACCGAGGAGAGAAATGTCGTCGGAAAGATCCAGGCGATACTCGACTTCGGCCGCACCAATCTGTTTCTCCTCACGGCCCGGAAGTGGCCCTTGTTGCCCCTGAACAGCCCTCACCTCTGGGCGATGCTTGCCATGCCTTGGAAAGCCAACCTTTGAGAAATTCTGCCTCAACGACTTCTCCTGAAGGATTAAACAATGTGTCTTATGTTATGACACCGCTATCTCAACATCCAAATGATTTAATTTTGGATAACCTGTTTGACCTGGATAGCAGTAATCTCTATTTATTCGACCAGGTGTTTCTGGATCAGCGCTCGTCCATGGAATACATGACTGACGGAACAGTCCTCAATCCTCCCACCACCCTTCAAAAGAACGAAACGCCTCACACACTTGGTGATTCTTCTCTGGTGCATGAAAACAATGAGTCGGCTTTGCTGGACGGTTTCGCCAGTGCCGACACTGTTATTACCGGAATCCATGCATATTTCGATTATGCCGCCTTGTATCTTCCGATACTGTTGCCAGATGCATTTTGGAGTGACTACCATGCTGGAAGATGTAACCCGTGCTTGCTGTACGCTGTGGCCTGCCGTGGGATGCCTTTCACTTCGGCAGAAAACAAATGGGAACTTCAGCAACAGCTAGCTCACTCATTTCGTGATGCATTTCTCGAATGCCGCGCCGCTTCGAGGGATGGTGAAGAAAATGGGGAGATAAAATTGGACGAACTCGAGGCTCTGGCGCTAATGGTTGACTTCGATTACAATGATAGTACGGGCAATGCACGCCTCCAGAAGGAGCTTGGTAGACTTTTTCTAACCCATGATGCGCTTGTTCTCTTGATGCTCCGATCCCGAGAACATGACGTTTGTCAAACACAAACAGCGCATACTTTGTCTCGGGCAAGAGAACGCTGGGTTCTTCTCTGCTGGCACGTCTACAGTATCGATGCTTTCCACTGCTTGGATCGTAAACAAACATCGCATATACCGGACGCCGATGCACTGATCGACGATAATATCGGTCACAATAACGCGAAGGGCTACTTTGATGCGATTCTCTCGCTTACCTTGATTGCTCGGAAGATCACACAAACTTTGTGCGGGGTTGCGGCTCGACGAAATGGGGTTCAGCCCAGTGCTATCAGGAAGCTATACGAAAAGCTTGCTATGTGGCGGGAGTCTGGCTGCCCAAAACACCTGCGGAGACCTAGCTTGGAGAAGGGTAATTTCATGGTCGAGAGAGAGCGCGATGCTGCAGCAAGAGGCGGAAATGTGCAACTTCACTGCGCTGTGCTATGGGCATTGGAGATAAACTGTCGCATGCAGATTGAAGCCTGCGTATCCAAGTCCCGTTTGCTGGTCGATGTAGGCTTGGATACAGAGCAGGCTGCACTAGAGATCGAGCATCAAAGTCTGCTTGCCTTGCTTGAGGGAAAACAAATGTGCGAATGGATGCGTCTGCACGAATCGGGGTATCAGCACTCTTTTGCTGACCTCGCGCCAAATGTTGTACGCAACGTTTGTGCTGGATTGTGTTATTGGGTATGTCAACGTGGCATGAGCATCTACGGGCGTCCAAACGATGCGCCGCTTGCAATAGGTGCATACACGCGCAGAAACAACAAAGTAGAGGAGATCAACTCGTACAAAGAGACCGTAGAGCTGCTGAGGAATACCGCAGCAGGGGCCATCTCGCACAAGGATACAGCACTGATATTACAGCGCTTGGACGGACAGTATGCGACCCTCAAAGGCCTTTGGGAACGTCTGTAGTGTACAGCTTTGCGTTGGTCTAACAATTGGGCCGACTTCACCTTCAATTGACGGCTGCATGACGGCCCTAACTGATGCAATGGAGACAAATTTTACAAACTGATGCTTGTCCATATTGATAAGCATGAGCCGGAAGAGACACATGCAAAGTAAAATAGTGATTTTCAAAGGTCACGAGCCGTATCATTCACTAACGATCGTGGTGTTACTTCCAGTTGATTGTTACAGTGATGTCCTCCCCCATCTACAATCCAGGTACAAACAAGCAGACCCTTATAAAAAATGGGTTGTTTGTTATTTAATGCATCCGGGACTTCAAGGCAAAAGCGGTATCTTAACGAATCTAACGGGGCTCAAAGTGGGGCCGTCGCTGGCGGAGGTTTGGCGGGCATAACGGGAGTTCAACGGAGAGCACCATCCAGAATAAATTGAGCCGTTTACTCCTTATGGGACATTGTATCTATATGCATCTACTTTGAAGCACCATCACCATCTTCAACAAATTCCCAATCACTGTTTTCAAACATAACCGTTGCCAAACCACCGAGCACCATGTCCCAACAAGATACCTCCTTCTACGGTTATCTACCAAACAAAGCAGCCGCTCTATTCGGAATCGTTTACTTCGGCGCCTCTGCCATAACTTGTCTCCTCCAAATCCTCTTCGGACCCTTCAAGCATTACTGGATGGTAACACTGGCGCTCGCTGCAGTAGGTGAGACGATCGGGTGGGGAGCAAGGCTATGGGCGCATTCCTCGGTATATTCACAGCACATATCCAAGGAAGGTTTAGAACTGATTTTTATCGTAGCCAAGTAACTGGATGCCGTACATGATCCAACTTTGCAGCCTCATCGTCACTCCTGTTTTCATCTCCGCTGCGGACTACGTCATGTTTTGTAAAATGTGGGTGGAATCGAAATTCGATTTAACAAGCATGACTGACAGAGATAACAAGTATTCAACGACTAGACGGAGTCCCGTTCGCGATCCCCAACTGGTGCTATTGGGCCATCTTCGTCATCTGCGACATCATCTCACTAGCGATACAAACCGTCGGAGGCGTAGAAGTATCCTCGGCACAAGACTTCCAAGCCGTTGTTCACGGCGGGGGCGTCATGCGCGCCGGTATCATTTTCCAATTCAGCAACACGGTGGCTTTTGCAATTCTTCTACTTGCCACACAACTGCGACTGCGGATATTGGGCCGGCCGCGATTCCACACTGTAGCTGGATGGCCGGTACTTCTCGCGCTATGGATTTCGACGCTTGTGCTGCTGCTTCGAAATGGGTATAGGATTGTAGAGCTTTCGGACGGGTGGGATGGTAAGGTTATGCGTACGGAGGGTTATCTCATTGCGTTTGATATGGTGCCGATGGCTCTGGCGATTGGAAGTTTTGTCGTCTTTTCGCCATCGCTACATTATGCTCCCGCAGATCGCAAAAATGTTCGACGAGCCACAGTGTAGCTCAATCTAGCTCCGACTTGTCCATGAGGATGATTCAGTGCTGCCCTCGGACGGTTTAAGAAGCAGTTACAAAAACAAGCCGGGGATGAAGATGGTGGTTTAGCAGCGCTTTTTCCAGTCGACTTTTTCTGTCTGCAACTGGTTACGGTTGCATGTCCTTGCCCTAATGTTTCACTACTTCTACGTGTTTAGCAAATTGCTGTCTCATTCACCCCGTTATCACTACAACTCTTTTATTAGCTACTTCTCTATTATTATTTGTTTTAATCATTTTGAACTTAATTTACCCAGCCTACTCTTCCAGCCCAAACATAGACCAGCTTGACCCTTCCTCTAGTTGCCCCTTGAAGCAATAACGCAGATGCTGGTGCCGTAGCAGTCTTTTTGCCGTCAAAAAGGTGGCATCAAGCCTCAAAACCCGCAAAGATCAGTAACTACGACAGTGGAGATATACCAGCCTTACACAAGTTTGACAAACAACAAATCGCCGACAAAACGTACTTTCGATCTTCCGTATTGCGATATGATTCTCTTATAAAGCGCGTTTGCTTTAAAGCCGACATCAAAAGCCGATCATATAAGTACGCATACCCTTTAGGAAAAAAATGCTCCCTCAAATGTACGAGACAGTATATACATACCAGGCTACCGTGTACAAACACGCGAATATATACTTTGTATTAGTTTAATTGGATGAGAGCGGATGGTGAAAGATCAAGGGCTTGGAATTGCGTGATCGGGCCGTGGTTGTTGTTCTCAGGATGTTCAGAACCAACCGTATCGTTTTCACGAAGGTCCACACATACGATCATGACCGTGTTTCGCTGGCGAAGTATACACGATTTGGGTTTTGATACTGTTTAGTATGAAAGACAAGTTTTTCCGGTTTTGATGCGGTCCGATAACTCTAGAATAAGCTACGTCCTCCGAACCAGGAAGTGAAAGACCCCAGCACAGACGCGCGCAAAGCAGAGAAAAACAAAACTTCACCAATGCAGCGCTCGCTACACGTTACATAAGCCAGGCAGACGCAGTGAAAGATGAAGGGGGGGCGTATATAAACACTATATATACTATAAGGAGTACAGCTTCAACTACACAATATCTGCACAACCCAAACTTGCTGATCCACAACCCTCACATACGAAAACAACAATCGCGGAAACCATGAAAACTATCATGTCAGCACTCTCGGGAGCATTTGGCGACCAGGATAACGGGAAATCCCTCGACATCCTCCAAGGCCGCCCTGCATCTGCTCCTCGATCCGCATCTGAGATTCGGAGGATTCTCGAGGCGGCGTTGTCGACATCGTGCACTTGTAGTTATTGCTCAAGTGCAAAGTATGGACCCCACCTCTGCGATCCGTACCACGACCACTTGGATCCTAGGATATATCCGAAGCGTCGACCGTTGTTCCGGGAGTACGTGAATGATGGGTGGCCGTTCAATGCATTATTTTTGGCAGACAGTACCGCGAAGTATTTCACCCGCCGAGTGGATCACTTCGATCAGCACCAGGAAGTGGCAAAGGACTGCCTTCGCATTATGTTCAGGGATGCGGAGTTCATGGACGCATTGAACATGGGCGATTGCAGGAAGAACGTGGACGAGGGTTTGATGCTGGAGCTTGTGAGGAACCTTATACGAGTCTTTTTCTTCGACGAAGTAAACATTGACGAGTTTCGCTGGGACAGCGGATACAGTAGGGTTGTCGAGAAGGATGGCGTACGAACGCTTACGTTACACCCCACTGCCTACGACAATCGAGTGCCCCTATCGAAGGCTCTTCAACGCATTGGGGCGATCTTGCATCAGCTGACTTGCACGTACTTGCTCATGCATTCATGCCAGAGCTGTACATGGGCCGACAAGGATAATCTCAACAAAGTTGGCCGCGGGCGTGCATGGCAGATACTCGCCCAAGCGATCGAAAAGACTGGGCCAGAATTGTTATCCCTCGAACAGCTTGACCTCCGGAGGCAAGCGAGTCTGTTAGTAGATGTAAAGGCTGGACTCGACCACCCGAGTCGCCATGATCTGAAGATGTACGGCTTCGAACATCTGATCACCGCCAACGGGAAACCAGATTAGGAAATTCAGTCTGGACTTGCACCCCTCGGGAAAACACGTCAGAGAACTTCAGCGTCGAGCACCTTCGTTCCTGTCCTCGCTCTCCATCCATATCCGTTTCACGGTCGGCATTCTTTCATCGGCATATGCTTGATCGTTTCTCATGGCCCTGTGAGGCCGATGTTCCACCCCCGGAGGTCTTTGCCCAACATCGCTCAATCCCTTATGTGGAACCTTCTTCGCCAAGTCCTCTTGCGCGATAGTCTTCATTGGCATATATCTTCCCCAAAGGAATTGCTTTTCAATGTAATCGTAGTGTACGACACGCGAGCGGTCAATGGTCACTTGAAACCATTTGGAAACGGTCTTTGGAGGCTCGGAAGGTGGTTCGAATGGTAGCGGTTTGGACGGAGGATCAGACGCAGGTTCTGTGGAGGGTTCGGTGGAGGATTCGGTGTGAGGAGTGTTGGTGAGGAGCTCGCCGGGGCGGAGGATATCATCGATACCAGTTTCCGTAGAGCCACCAGCTTTTCCAATGCTATACTCTGCTTCGTCCATGTCTACGACAGCCTTGTTTTCATTCGTGACACTATTATCCTCAATGTCTAGGGAAAATCGTATGGGAGACGCGTCCAGCGCTTGCCGTGCTGCATCGACATCGCGATAAATGCCCAATGCGACATTATCCATGGGCCTGAAATATTCATGCTACAATGCCATATACAGTTAGCCAAATCCAATTTACAGACTTGAAGCATGATCGAGCCAAGATATGCATCCAAATACGTCAATGTATAGTCAAGGAGATAGATTGACCAACCCTTAGATGCTTGTACATCTCCATAGGCCCAAAGCGCTGCAGGACGCGGAATATCTCCCTGCTTTCGGCCAGGTTGGCAGGCCGCGGCACAATTGTCATATGCACAGCGCGCTGTGTGAGTGTCGCCGCGGCTGCCCGTCGAATTGCCATAACGATGGATTTGGTGGATGATAAAAAGCACGGCAAGCCTCGGGAAAAGCCATAGAAACGGCTATTGTAGGCTTATGTAATCCTCAGCGGTCACGTGATGTATGTTTGCAGCATTCAGCTTGATGCCCCCTTCTGCAGTTAGCTAAAGTTGACATTTTATATTCGAAACATCACGAAATTCACTCCAAAATAGCGCGTCTAACGAATATAGCTTCCGAACTTTGCAAATCAAATTGTCCCAGTGCTGCCTTGACGACGATCATTCTAAAAAGCACGAGGCCAGCATTCCACCCCAACCAGCACGATATCAATAATAGAACGGTTATTACAATCAAATCCTAAACCTCGTACCAAAGGTGAGGTATGCCGAAAAATGCAGTGGTATAATACGTAGATATGTCCCAAAAAACCCAGATCCTCCATCCATGCAGGTACCCAAAACGCCGTGTCGATGCAGCCGTATGTATTTTGTCAATCCCGAGATATTACCTCTCACACCTTCTCGATGTCCTATTCTTGCGCATGCGCGGTTTTTTCGATACTCTCGAAGCATCCTCTCGACGATTATCAAACCGTTGTTTCCACGACGGGGCGCCGGGAAACACGAATCCCAAGTTTCGATTTGTCCTATTTGACCAGGAACCCAGATCAACACCTTCGTCTTCTTCTGAAGAAACGACGGGTTCGTCGCACATTCTGCACTGGTCGTCTACCTCGATCATCTTCTGGACAAGCTCTTTGATATCTCGAGTGTGCGATGTCGAGCTCAACATGCGCACGTTTGCTTGTCGCTGCATTCTACGCGTGGCGGAGTTGAGTCGCGATACCGACGTGCTGGTTGGAGACGGTGAATGTGGGCGAGCGGGGTCGCTGGTGGTTGGTGGTGCAGAGAAAGCATCCTTATCAGTGACCTGGAGACGTAGATCTTGTTGATCCATGGCCTCTGCGAGGTCTCGAATAGCACATGGCGGCGGCGACGGCGTAGATTGTCTCGATACGAGGGTGAAGGGCAGTCTCTGGGATCGGGGCGAGAAGTCCGACGCATCACCTCTTCCTCCTCCGTTCTCCTTGTTGTCGTTGCTGGGCGCAAAGGAGAAGTCGCCAAACAGAGTGGTAGCCATGAGGGCCGGAATCCCCCACAGGAGGAGTTTGGAGTCGTCTTGTAAGATCCAGGGTTACGTGGCGGCGCAGCAGCAGGCCATGGGAGCCTTATATCACGTATGGACTCTGCACCATGACCCAAAGGCCAAGCACCGATGGCGGTTTCCCAAACCTGTGGGTGGGTGGAAATGTGCGGCCCTTGCCCCAGGCCGGATAAGCCTGTCATCGGTGGCGGCTGAGCCCTGGCTCCTGCGACACAAAGCGTCGGGTCTTTGCAGCCGTGGCCCATTTACCAGCAACCATGCCATCATAACGGTGCCATTTTCCCATTTTCATTTTGCCACACCTTCGGCCTTGTTTTGCGTCCTGAGTCCTGACCAGTCTTTCATCGCTGTTGCTATCATCTGCTGTTTCACCTGTCCCAACCGTTTGAAGGATGACGAGCGTCAGCGCGGGCAAAACCCCACCATCACCACATCACTGGAACTCGTCGAATTGATGGCTCCATAGATCTGCAGCCATGGGACCGCTACCCTCGATGCCTAGCCGCTAGAAAGTGACTAGAACACCTATTGGTATCGCCCAGTGAGGAGGTGATCATCATAGTTCCAAACAAGATACGACCACCATCGTCTTACTTCCACCAACCATTTAACAATTCTCGGCAATCTTTACAAAAGCCATTCCACCAACCCCATGTGAGTTACCGCTACTTGGAAAGATCATCTGCTCGGCCTCGTAAATCACGCGTCCAAATTCCCCAACCCTGCTTCAAATAGGCGAGGTGAGCACAAGTCACAGCTAGATTGCTGCCGGTATTACCGAAAAAGCATTTCATTCTAGCAAAGGACAAATAAGAAAACAGGATCCACGCCCAAGATCCCGGAATTTTTCGCATAGTCTACTTTTACAAATAGGGCTGTGGCGCACCGCGATCCAATAGAATTGCTCCTCTTCATATAGTCGCCATGTAAAAAGAACCTTTTTCCTATCCGCTCAGCTTCATCCCTCCTTTTGCGCACACTATTTATGACGCCTCCGGCCAGACTCCCTTTTTACAGCACCACTCCTTTACCTGATTGGGACGGGAGCTGTTAGGGCCCTCCCCCGAAGCAGTCAGGGGTCTACAGGTCCTTGGGTCTCGCCCCTCGGACATCCCTAGGACTAGCCTTTCGACACTAGCATACCCTAAGCGCATCTGTTTAGTCAATCGCGGATCCTCCCACTTTTGACAATAGGACTAGCCGGCAATATGGCACGTGATGTGAAGCGAAAGCATGTTGTCGGTGCGTTTTGACCTTCTTAAAACATCACTTGGATCGATGATGTTTATTGTAAGATCTTACGAGGATTTAACGAATGACTTTCCAGTCTTTCGAACACACATCCTCTCCAAGGGCCGGCATATTTATCTGGCCTGTAACTCACGGCTAGGGAAATGAACATCTTTCCTTATAAGTTTAACTTTTTAGCGACTAAATTCTAGTAGAGTTGGTTTATATTAATTTATATCATGTAGACATGCTTTGAAGCAACTGTCTAGTCCATCATTCATCAGGTCGTCGCGTCGCGCCTTTTTCCAATTCTAACCATGAAGGGTACCGTACAAATGTCAATTCAGGACGGAACTAGAGGCCCATCATTTATTCGTGATGATCCCATGGAATTATATAGTTGCAAAACCACGTGACCAATAGTGACCTGTGAGCACGTCCCCAGCCCAGGACGTTACCTGTGAAATTCAAACCAGTGCTGATACCGTGACTGATTACACCAAATAAATTGCGAAGAAGAAGAAGACACTTTGATAATTGTAAAAAGTGCTTTGTCTATAAAATTGGACCGAACAAAGTAAAGAATGACAAAATTCAGCTAGCGCGTTGACACAGTGACCACATTCCAAAATAATTGACAACCCAAATCAAATGTTCTCGAACTAGCCTCTCGTACAACTCGCAAAACAAAACAAAGAAAACATAGCTTTGGCACCAATTTACAAATGCATCCGTAGACTTTGGAATAGCGAGAATAAACTATCCAAGGGTAAATGGCTGGCGGCCATTCCCGTCCTTAGGTGTGGGGTCAGGATATTTTTGATCTTTACACTGCGCAGCACATCCAACCATTTTATTGATCGGCAGCACCACACTGAAGTCCCTCAGACCAAGTACAGTATTGCCCTCTTTGTTCTTCTGGTCTTTTAATTGGGTTGCTAATCAAGTATCAGTAATTGACTTCCATCAAATAGGCTTCGCTTAGGACACTTACCTGCTGGAACTTGCTTCTCACAGACGCGGGCCAGGTATCCATGGAAGCGCATATTACGCTGAGCATACCATATTGAGTGACATTGCTGATCCTCCCAAGTGCAAGTTACAGAACCAGTCTCAATCGTACATATTTGATCACTCTGAGATTTCATATCCCCGACGGCGAATCCGGGGGTAAGGCCAAGACTCCACTTGAAAGCGCTTGCCGGTTTGGCATATTCAAACTTGGCATCGAGATTCATATTGAATTCTCTGTTGGATCCCGTCGTATGGGTTTTGCAACTCTGCGAAGTTCCCACCGTTTGGGAAGCACAGCTCTTGGTCTTGTTGCAGTCAACTGAAAAGCCAGTGTTCGTCCAGTCATCGAACTCGATCTCGCTCTCAACTATCCATTGTTCCGTCCTAATTTTATTTTAGCCTACATATCTTGTATGCTGAATTGAAATTATGCTTACCAGCACCAGATTTTACCCCCTTGTGCATTACAAGCATCCGTTCCTTTTGGATCCTTTTTGGGTATTTTGAATCCATCATCGATATTGTACTTGGTCGTCTTCGGTATAATAGTAGCAGGATCTGGGTCGCAGGATGCCTCGGATAAGGGTCCTGGAGCGTCTCTTTCGACAAGCGGTTGATCGACAGATTGTCTCTTATTGAGAATGCTGAGATCCACTGAGATACCGGCATTCTCCAGGGCAGCGAGAAGAGCGTTGGTTGTTTCTTCGCTTAGTGGCCGGTGATCCAGGGTTCCAAGATCAAAGTTAATATTGTTGCTCTTAATGGTGGTGATGATCTTTTCAATTGCCTCATCGCTCAAGGAATCCCGCTTTGCAATATTGGCTGGAGGCTCTCGTTTTGTCAGAACGCCATTTTCAAGTTTCAAGTCGTTCTTTTCGAGGGTAGCCAGGACATCATTGAATGATCCTTCAGACAATACTTGACGCCCAACGGTGTCCGCAGGAAGGGCCATTGTCGGAGGTACCACAAGGGAGAGCCCAATGAGTAAGTAAAAGGATTGCAATTGCATGATTGCAAGGAGGTAATTCAAGGGTTTCAAGATGGGTTTGGTGAAAAGTTGTTAAGCAAAGTACTAGACTTTAGTAATTTGATAGATGAGGAAGAAATGATGGATGAGTTGATACGGAATGATAGATCTGATTCTAGGGACCTATTCATCTTAAATAACTAAAAGTCTCTATGTCTTAAGGCCATATTTGTGGATCAAAATCGTACTGACGTCAAAAGGTCAGCCAGAATCCGTTGCGGATGGATTATCATTGATGTCATGAAATTGGAGTTGAAATTGATCTTCTCAGAGTATCATCATTGATGTCATACTGATTTATGTGCCGCAAAGGAACCCCTTCGCCTTTCTTAGCTATCTAGCAATGTCTTCCTTCCACAGTTCGTAGGCTTCATTCCAAGAGCCTACGTCAGGCTGTTTTATGTGCCTCATGTATATATGAAGATCAGCGCTGGGCCTAATGTCAGCCCCAAGCTAAGGATGAGACAAGACTTTGCTGTCAGGCTGTACCAATGTTTTGGAGAATTGAACATGCCATTTTGTGCAGCCCTGTCAGGTTATGAGCCCTGGAGGAAGGAGGACGGCACAGAGGGCTGACGCCGGACATCATATACATAGGCACATAGCTAGCTAGCACTACAAATACACATCATACTCATCCACAACCCTGACAAGCCCCCGGGGTCTAGCGTATTCCCGACCATAATGCCCTTTAAACACTTGCAAAAAAAATACATGACACACTCATTATCACTCTTTTCTGCGACTACCCTCCATCTCAAAACTCATCTTATCACAGTACACCTGCTCTACCCCTTCGTCGCCCCTGACCCTCTCTAGTAACTCATCGTCAACGTCTGCAGCCCCATAGACAATGCGATCGGAATATAGACTCGTAAATTCCATCTTTGCGTAGCCTTTCATATCTGCACGTACAGCAGCGCTGTGCTTCTCGAAAGTATGCCCAGGCTTCAAATAGATAAGGTAGCCACCAGGCACACGGGCTGGATTATCTTCGCCAAAGATGGGGGCGCGGTATTGTGGTGCCATATCGTGATAGGATTTCGGTTGGGGTGGTATTGAAAGCGTTGGAAGTTGCAGTAGGAATAGAAAAGCAGAATAGTGCGGTTGCATGTTTTCTGATCTACAGTTATCGTACGTGCTTTTAGGTAATATAGTAAGCGCTTGATTACTGAAACGTGTTGGCTGTAAGAGACACCTAATCTGTTTCCACGACGCCGCATGGGATTTAGGCTGACATCCTTACGGGATTCAGAATAACGTCAACGTGCGTGAACTACGCCTCTACCTGCACGGGATCTGGCCCGCGACCTTCCCCATCCCGTATGGGATATCTGACCACATTTACTTGGCCCCCGCAGGTGAGTTGCACCCATTGATACCATCAACTAACCCCAAGCTCGTGCGGGACATATGATATCATTGATATAACCATACGTCTACCACGCCTCACTCCTACATGGGGTTCGAAGACAAGGCGATGGCTCCCTGGTTGTCGCCACAAATGATTGTTGCAGCTTTTCTTTGGTATAAGTTTAGCTTGTTGAGGAGTCTTAGCTAGACTGCCTCCTTAGTTGCCTGCGTTTGTCCTATAAACTCGGCTTTATAGGTTAACAGGGCAGCGACACTCTAGCGGTTGGACTGCTAGCTAATGGCTCTGCTTCTGATTTCAAACACGTACCTAGCAGTGGATCGTCACGTGTGCCACAGCCGTCCCAGTCTGCATCCGTGAATCCCTTCAGCATCTGCAAGTGGCGCCACTGGGGGCCGGGTTTGCGGCGTAGCAGCGCGACCATGCATACGCAATCCCAAGGTTCTCGTGAAACTTCTGCACTACAGCATTGGTGGGGAGAGATGTGTAGCCTATCAAATTTAACACAGTGCTCGGCTGCTAAGAACACTCCGGTGTAGTCTAGTTGAACAGGCTGACTATAACAACAGCGTGGATGTTCTACCCAGCGTAGGTGAAGCGACAGTTCCTTAGTTTCTTACGGTCATGCGACTCGACCCATCCTTTCTTATTGGTAAGATTTTAATGAATCCAATGGTCTCTTCACAGCTTTTGCGCCTCTTGGTGAAACCTACTCCGCGGCCAGCCTAAGCCAATTTCCGTGCACATCCGAGTCCTTTTGTCAAAGCAGTATGTAACCAGAAATATGCCCTCGCTCCCCCACGCGGCAGAAGACAAGCCACAATAAACAATTCGAATACCTCACCCCACTTAATAGTGACAATAGCTAGCCACCGTCGTAGAAAACCCGGCTTAACACACACTTGCCGCCATAGTGGAGAGCTAAGCACGACTTCGAACCCAATCGACAATTTTAAGGGATCTAAAAACAAGAGAGTGCGCAAATCATCTGCAGATACCAAACGCGGCTTTTGGCAATGATTTTATCTCAATCTTCTGGTATTCCTGTGTTCAAGCCAGTATCAATTGATGTCGTACAAAAATAGCTTTGTCTTAGTAATCATTAGTCAATCTGCGTGCATGTGGAATGCACATCAAGCTGTTTGCGTACCCTCAATTGTTCTACCAATACGATTAATCCTTTCAGAAGTAGACGAAAGGATTGATGTAATTTTCCAAGGCGAAATATGAGGCTAATATGAGCAGATATGCCACGACTCAATGAACACCGCCCGTATTGAGCCTCCTGTATTCTCTCAGAAAGAAACACAATCTGTCCTATCTCTTTGCTATTCAGACGGAACAGGCGGTCCTTCGGCTTGTAGCAAAGTGGTAATGAACCGATGATGTTCACGAGACGCCCTCTTTATTTGAGCAACACAAGCATGATCAACAACAAGAAGTCCGTATCCAATACAATGAATCATCCATTGTTTTTCGCGCTGTTACTTTATGCAGTACATATCTTCTTTTGTGCATTCCTTAAGCACATCATAGGCTGAAGAGCTTCTTTGACGCGAGAAGCAAATATGCATTCCCCTGCTATCCGCAAACGGAAGTCTTGTAATAAAGAAGAGGGACGATATCGCAAACGTTCTACGTGTGGAAACAAAGAAGGTGCGCAATTGCAAACCGCGCTCAAAACCTGTTGACTCAAGACATTTCGATTGGAGATACTTCAGCTACGCGTGGCCGTCACAAATTTTACCCAATCGTGTAGCTTCCCTATCACCCACGCATAATATTTGTCTACATTCTCCCACCACCCATTACTCTAGCATAGAATCTACAAAATGCCGTTTTGGGGCGGATTCGACCTTCGGAAGGTCTTGCGCGAGCTCATCACCGGCGACGACGGCACCGACCCTAACACGCCTCCACCCATCCGACGCAAGCGCAGAGCCGAGGGTGAAGACTCCCCCAGCAAGCGACAGAAGCTATATCCAGACGAAGAGTTCCGTAATGCTGACTTCTGGCGCCATGCTAAACGCAAACCTAATGACGCAGGAGAAGGGCCATCCGAGCCTGCGCCTTCGCAGTGTGAGCGGGCTCGGCAAGAAGACGAATCATTGCAGAGACGAATCTCAAGAGAAGACAGCTACATCAGCGAACCCACTACTAGCGTTGAGAATGAGCATCTCGAACTTGCCGAAATGCACAAAGTTTGGCGTGATGAGCTGAAAGCTTTGAAGGAACAACACGACTGGACACATGGCAACTTTGCGAGTGTGTGGGAGGAAGTTCAAGACTGGTTGGGCGATGCCACCCCGGATCTTTACGACGATATGCACGTTAGCATGAGAAAATTGAGTTATAAATTCTCGTTGCTAATCGAACACGAGAGGAGGAATAGCAAGAGACTTCGCAAGGCCGACGCGCGTTATCAACCAAACGTGGACGAGAGCAGAGTCTCGGAACTCAGACGATCTCATTCACAAACCTCGACTTCGCGAACTTTTAGTGACATGGCGAATCCCTTTTTGGCAGCACATCGTAACCAAATGCAGGGAGTTCATGAGGGGCGCATTGAACTTAAAGGAACAGCCGCACCAGCAATCCCAGCGGTCCCGGCAGCACCGGCAGTGCAATCAGCACCATCAGTACAACCAGTAAAACCATCGAGCTCGCCATCAAAGACCAAAGAGCCTGAATTGCGCGACCCTAGACATTACCAAACTGCCCGGGACACCGCAGAAAGGGATCCCGACAACGTCCACCGAATTCTAACAGTTGAGAGCATGAAGGAACCCGCCTACGTCTTCGCCGACGCCGAACTCCGCGATTCCATCAAACGCCTCGAGAAGCTCATGCTCAATTTCGTTACGAAAAACATCAAGTACTCTCCGAACGGAAGCAACAACCTAGAAACGGTATTCAAGGACCTGCGAAGTGAAACGACGCGGATCATCGGGTACGTTGGGTCCGGGGGACCAGAAGGGGAGCGTGGATGGAAGAGATTCTTCTTGTATAATCAAGACGAGGAGAGATATGCTGGTGATGCAGATGGAGGGAACAAGAAAGGCCACGCATTGGCATTGGGAATCATCGGCCACGTGATTGCGGAACAGGTGTGGCAACATTCGTGCTTTGGCGGGAACAAGGGGCTTTTGAAGAGAATCCAGGCCATAGAGGAGGAATACCAGAATGCCGATGGTGAGTTCTTATCCTTCCAACCCTGCAACAAAATCTGATGACTCTTCTTTGTTCGGAACTACTCATTACATGACGATATACTAACCACCAACCGCAGGCTTCCAACGCAACGCACTAAGAGCCGACGCCCTCTCCAAAGATCTCATCTCCCGAGAAACCAACGAGCTCATCCTCCCCCCGAACTTCATCGCGCACGTCGGCGCCATCACCACCGCCCTCTGGTACCACCTCACCCCCATGCTCAAACTCCACGAGACCATCACATCCAAACGCAAAGCCACCATCGAAACCCTCAAACCCACCATCCTCGAATCCCTCAACGAAATCGTAACCTGGGCGGGCATCATCTCCCTCCAAATGCGCCTCAGCCGCCAAACCGTCTACCACGTCGTCCCCCTCCACAAAAACCAACTCTACGACCCCACCGACCACGACCTCCTCAACGAGGACCAGCTCGCGTACTTCGACCCGACAAACCCGACCCGCGTCTGGGCAGACGAAACCGAGAAACGCCGCGCCCAGTTTGATAGACGCATCACCCAAGTCACCATCTTACCCGGCATCACCGCATACCGCCGCGGCGGATGGGAGACCAAGTACTCGACCCCTGAAGCCCCCAAGTACGAAAAACTCCCCTACAGAATCAACCACCCGGATACGCGCAAGGTATTCGGACCCGAAGACTCCGATCCCAACGCCGCACACATGGGCATCCGCTTGCGGGTGTTGACGAAGGGGTGGGTAAGTGCGCGCTGGGGACGCCCTAGAGTCTTTGAGAATGGGAAACCCGCGGATCAGAAGGCGGAGCATGGGAGGTTGTGGGTAGACCCTGGGTTTGTGGAGTTTAAGAATGTTAAGGGCGTTCCGCCGCCGATTGAGTGGGTGAGTGGGATCACTGAGGATGAGAAGAAGGTGAACGATTATGGGGGTGAGCATGATGAGAGTTTGAGGAGTGAGTTAAGGAAGAGTGGGGGGTTGGGGATGGCGGCGAGCTTGGCGAGAGGGGGGAAGATTAGGATGGAGAATTGAGGGGTGTTCTTGGTAGGTTTTGATATTTGTTCATTCATTACAATAGAAGGTAATACGGTTTTGTTGTTTCGTAGTAATGTACAAGTCTTTTGGTACTCATTTCAGAAAATGTGGCTGTCTTACAACACATATCCAGTTCAGAGGGTATCATCATCATCATCCATATAAACTACTTCTAAGATGTTCTTGAACTCATAAGACAAATACACAACCCAATAGAAGTCTCACCCCGTCTGAGAAAGAAACCTTAAACCCCTTTCCAAACGATTAATCCGAAAACGGCACCAGAACACAACATGAAAAAGTCTTCCAGGTCACACCAGACACATATTCTTGAGGCTTCAATACCCAAAATCTCGTCTCTAATCAGTCGTCTCTCAGTCCCTAGGTCTCTAATAATCCGCTTGTCGTCGACCTCAACCACGACCACGTGGGTACGGGTTATACGAGTAACGAGACCGACGCTCTACTCGCTGGGGACCAGGGGTATTCTGATACCGCGCAGCACCATGAATATTAAGCTCTGGACTGGGACAGCGAGGCGTTGGATGCCCAGGGGGGAGGAACGTCTGGCCTAGCTGTCTCCGTTCTTGGTGTCGGGGGTTCTTGCCTTCTAGGAGGTTGTTGATGTGTCGAAGTCTCGGGGGTTTTGAGTTCCGAGGAGTCGTGCGCTTGTGGGTACTGGAGATTCGGGCAGGTTTTGGCTGTCTCGCATTGAAAGCCTGGACGGCTCTACCGAGCACGCGCAATCGGGAGGGGTGATGAAGGCGTAGGTGTTTCCTGGGTTGATGTCGTGGCGGTTTGGGAAAGGTCAGGCGCGCTCTGGAATGGTGTGGGAGTGTTCTGGTGTGTTGTAGGTTCGGACTGGAGTTGCCCTCTCGTAGAGCCAACTTGGGGGGGTGATAAACACCATTCGTTCCTGCATGATTGGTTCGTCCGCAAAACATATTTATCAAAACGTTTGATCCCCCCAGCCGAAGAATATATATGGGTTGCCGTAGTTACCTTATGTGATAAATCGGGGGCTGTTCAATGTTTGGTAATCCATCAAGCACTCGCTCCGGGGACTACTCTATCATTGGACACGTCGCACAAGGAATTGATTAGAAGATAGAGTTGATTAAAAGAAGGAATTATTACGGGCGGAGAGTGGGTTGGGTTAAGGTTGGCGGGAAACTCTTTTCTCGCTCGACTCGGGGGGAATATTTCATGGATATATACATATGTTTACTTTATCTATATATATATATATATATTTGGACGAGCAAGTGGATACCGGTGCCTGTAAAATATACATTCTAGCAGCCCACAAGGAATATTACCCTCTTATATACCTCCCCTCATCACTGGATAAAGCAACCACACAAGCCATCCACGTGTGTTTGTATCCTAGGTCACGAGGGGCGGCCCCCCTGACTTCTACAAACAATGATCAACTGAGTACTATGACCTGAAATTACTCAATCGTCACGCAGTTACTCCCACAGAAACCACCAGGTAAGCTCTCCAAACAAACTTTGTAAAGCTCAGATTACTCGGTCCCTAAAGCGCATGGCATAGATATTTCAGAGGGTAGGTATGGAAGTGACTCATCAAGGATCTTCGTCCAAGAACAGTAATTTTAAAATAATACATATTTCTACTTCAAACCGATGTTTCTAGGTCGTACCCGCAGCACCACCCCCGTCCCCTCCAGCACTAGCAGCAGCGCTTGAATCCGCATCCCCAGCCAACGAACTCCTCCCCGCAGCATCCCCCTCAGCCGCCCCGGACACCTCCGAAGCACCCGACACCTCAAAAACCGGCTCCATCTTCTCAATCTCCCTCATCTTCACCACAGTGCCAAAGACCTCCCGCCCCGAACTAATCCGTCCCTTCCGATCGAAATCCGTCTTCCGCCAATGCCGTATCCGACCCAAATCACCCTTCCGCGCGAGATTCTCGCTATACTCGAAGCCGCGCGGATCCCGTGATTTTTCCCATCGCAGCGTGTGGAGTTCCCAGTCCTTGAAGATCTGGAGCGTGGCGACGACGAGGGCGGGGTCGACTTGGGTGGAGCGGATGTGGAGTGTTTCGTCGGGGAGGTTGACGAGCGAGAAGACGCACGTGTTTTTCGCGGAGGATCGGCTCGTGTGGCAGGTGGAGCAGACGTTGTGGTCTTCGACGCAGGTGCGGCATTTCCAGCGGAGGCCTACGAGGGGTGTCATTCGGCACCCGGAGCATGTGGTTTTGGCGTGGATTTCCTTGTGGTCCATGAAGCCGTCCCAATAGGCGTGGTCGGCGACGAGGAGACCGTATAAGGGGTCGCTGTTGCCGTCGGGGGAAACGAAGAGGGCGTGACGCAGGCTGTCAAAGCGTGCGCCGTGCATGGCTGTTACGGGGCCATGGGATACCCATTTGTAGTTGCGCCCGCCGGGCCCCACGAAGCGGAGGGTGTCGTAGTTGGATGCGTGGACGTAGGTGGTGAGGATGTCGGCGAAGAACTTGGGAGGGTGGAGGCACTCGGATTTGCGGATTCTGTTGTCCCACTCCATCTTCAAGAGATATCGCCATTCTTGATCCTTTTGCCCCTTTTGGAGCTTCCCGGATTGTGCTGCTTGCGTCATAGTCCAGGAAAATTGCGGGTCGCGGAATTTGCCTCCTTTGTGCTTGAAAGTGAATTCAAAGGCTGGGGGGACTGATTTTTGAGATTTGCTGCTAATGCGATTGGTGCGCCATTGTGTAGATAGGGGAGTATCAAGCCAAGATTCCGATTTGGGGTTACGGATCGAAGTCGCATGGAAAGTTGCTACAGGAGGAGGAAGGTTCCACTGCAATGGATGGGGAACTTGCCGGTGCTGTTCCAAATACTTCGCCATTGCAGTTGCATCGTCGGGTACACTAGGGAGGTGAGATGTGGGATGTGTCGTCGGTGATAGAATTTCTTCTCCATTGCTGTCTACAGCATGTGGGCCAACGACTACTTCTGGTAGGTAGCTCAGTTCAGGCTCCCATTGCGGAGAGTGTTCTTCCACAAAAGGTTCGACCACAACTTCTGGGAGATCGCTTGTTTCTACCCCAATAGGCCGGGAGAATGAATTCGGGCCGAACGGTGTTAAAGGTGATGATGACACATGTTGTGAGAGTGCTCTTGTGCGAAGAGCTGGCACAGAAGGGCTGGGTGCCAGCGCAGATACGCTACGAGAGTGCGGTCTGTTTTGATGTGGTTGTTCATGGTAGCTATGGCGTAGATTCGGTTGCGAAGGCGCATGTACTACCAAAGAATGCTGTGGAGGCCGACGATCGGTTATGCTAGCCGATCTCCGCCGAGCCTCTTCGACTTCGAGTTGTTGGAGCTTATGCGCAAGCAGCTGGTCCTGGGTCAGTTGTTGCTGCGAAGTCGTCGTCGGTGGTGCAGGGGGAAGCGGTGCCGGGAGTTCTGCAATGAACGAAGTCGCTGGCTCTGCGTCGTAGTAGGGCTGAACATATTGCGGAGATGGGTAAGCTGGCGGAGGAGATTGCCCTGGCGGTTTCGCTGTGGGATAGTAGACCTGTTGCTGGTGTTGCGATGGCGCAAAATGGCCATTTGGATTTGGTGACATCATTTCACGATTTCATAAATTTCGTAGCGATGGGACACAGGGCGTAACGAAGGAATAAGGAGACGAGATGGTTATATGAAGTGGTGATGGAAGGATCTGGCCCCCATCTTGGATTCGTAACGGCGCCCCGCTAAGGGTAAGATTGAACGATGGTTGTGGCTGGCATGTTTCAGATAGCGTGCGGTCGGATCAGGACAATACTGTACAACAAAAGCAAGCCTAGTGATTGTGGCTATGATACTTGCAAGGCTTTGGCCCAATCTGTAGGCTTCGTGGCAGTTGAAGACGTCACCGAGACCCCTATCGCAATGAATCGATTGATGTTACCGTAAGACGGGAGGCCTGAAGACGTCATCCGGCATATAACCGCGTTCGCTTTGCATGTTGTAAGCTGCAGCAAGTAGGTTCTACTTAATGTAGCTAAACAAAATTCAGTTCCTATCAGAAACAAGTGAAGTTGAAAAAGAGAGTAGGGATTAGTAATAAGCTTAAAAGAACCTCGAGTACTGCACGTGATTGCCATCCCCATCCATATGTCTGGCTCAAATGTGCCTAGATGTAACCTGTATCCATCCACCAAAGGGTTCATGGTTTACTGACTGCTTTCAATTGAGTAGAAAGTGAGCATGATCAAGATTTTGCATTGTAGCAAACTCACTACAGCTACACCTTCAACAAACGCAAATTCGCTAGTTCCCATGCCACCCCTTTCTCTCTCCGTGATCATCTCCCGGGATCAAAAAATTTAATTTCCGAATCTCCGTCCATCGGCTCAACTTCCCCAGCTCCAGAATATTCATCCGACGCATCTTCCCACTCGGGTTCCCAATCACGACCGGTTTCCAATCCGCGCCCCGTCCTGCTTTCTCCAGCTTTTTGAAGTCGTTCCAAGCCGCCGTGTCGCGACGAGTCCCGAAAGTGTAGTTCGGAATTATCTGAACACGCTTGAACCGCGTGAGCACTAAGGTGAGAAAGATAGTTTGGAAGAACAGAGTTCCAGCGGCCATGCCTGTCGAAGCCTGCGCACCAATTTGTCGTGTCATGACGCCGCCAACTTGGGTTGCAACTGCCGCGCCGGCGAAGCTCAATGCCTGACTGACAAAAATGCCCGCAGACACTCGCGGAAAAGACGAGTAGTTTGTGCGCCGGCGACGGTCCTGGACGGCCATGCTTTGCAAACGGTGTTTCGTGTTCACGCCCGGTTGGAGGTCGCATGTGTCAAATGTTTCCATGATCAACCCGTAGCATTCGGAGATGGCTAGAATGCTGAAAAATCCCACGGCGCCAGCAAAAACGATGGGCACCATGTACGGTTGGGATTGCCCTGCACTATACACTGTGTAAACAACACCCATGAGCGGAAGCATGAGCATGAATAAGATACGCCGAACAAAATGACTAGACCAGCTGATCTGCTTCTCGAAGGTCATGGAGTCGGTACGGGTTGGGCGCTTGCGAGAGCGTGAAAAGATTCCAGCTTTCGTCAATGGTATGGCAAGAAGTGCCCCAATCGCAATGGACATGACACCTAGACCCACATATCGCGGCTTCCACCGGTAGTCTCTTGAAAGAAGTGCGCCTAGAAGTACGATAACTAGCACGATCTGTGTATATATCCAACTGAGGTATAACGCTAGTGCGAGAAAGCCTGGCTGGCAAACCATCATCATTGTGAGTTTCATGCCAGCCCAGACTTCTTCGAACCAGTATAGCGGGCCCTCGGTTGAAATGTGCAGTTTAATCTCTCCCCGGGCAACACGGCGAGTGATGTAGTTCTCATCTGCATCGTATACCTCAGTCACGGATTGGCGATATGCGGACCGACGCGTCTCTGGGGCAACAACGTTGAGTAGAAGGGCAAACGCTAGTATGATGATGACAATGTAGAACCCCCAGTCTGGCGTGAGACTTTCAATAAGACCGGCACCGATTTGGAAGCCGACAGCCAGGCTTCCAATCGAACACCAGGACCATATCCCAAGCCACATGCCCATGCCACCGCCATGCCTTCGAACGTCATCAACCACAGTGAATTCTTGGTGCGGGTGTTTCGATTGGAGTGATGCACCAAACAAGTCCAACAGGATACCGATGTAATTGACGTTAGCAAAGCCTAGAACGACGCCTGAGAATGCGCGAGCGATTAAAAGGCCGTTGACGAATGACGTATCCGTGGGAGACCGGTTCACACTGACAACAATAGCCTGTGGGAATTGCAGGGGCATAGCAAGCATGAGAGAAGCGAGTATGTATGGTTTGCGGCCGTGAAGAAGAGGAAGAGGCCAGGTGATCAGAGTGGATATGGCAAGGCCAGCATAAAGACTGAGCCGTTAGTATAGTCCTTCGTTCATTATGAAACATCTTACCCAACATTGCCGATTATCACGCGATGACGCTCATCCGCCAAAACATACTGGATACGAGGGACCTCTCCAGCCTGGTAGTTCGTTAGAAAAATATCAACGTAGAACACAGCAACTTACATAGATGCCGACTATAATTCCCAGCAAAGCCGTATTGACACACGCAATGAATGCAGCAAGGCGCTTCTTTCCAGTCCTCCAATTTCTGGCAATTGGCTGCCGACGGTGAAATCGACGAAGATTGAAGGTGTGACCATTTCCTTCATTCGGAAGAGGCGGGGAACCGTCATAACGTCGAATACCATGAGGCTTGCCAGCAGCATGTAGATCATCTTCCTCGAAAGATTTGTCATAAGATCCAAGCTGAACTCTTTTCTGTCGTTGGCGTCGGCGACGTGATCTGGAATGCTCATGATGAGAATGCCAATTGGCTCGATGGCGACGGTGATGAGCATTGGATTCGGGGTCACGTTCTCCTCGATGCCGTGAGCGGCCACGGGAATCCTGGGAACTGACTACTGTGCGAACAACATGCTCTACATGATCTCTAGGTGCAAGTTTTGGCTTTTGTGGTTTTGGTAAAAGTGCACTTTGAGTACTATTTGGCGACCGAGAATGATCCCTATCGACATTATACAACCCCGCTGAGGAAGTTGGTGAGTAGCTACCATCTTGCTTGGGGCTCGTTCTATGATGGCGAGCCCAGTCGACCGATTCTATGCTAGCATGCTCTCCGTTGGTCGCGTGAGCTTCTGGGGGTATTGGTGGTGGATACGAACGCTGAGGGGAGCTAACAATCTTCTCTACTGACGAGTCAGAAGAGAAGTCCGTATTATCCGAGGACTCCTAGGCCTCCAGGGGTGATGCTTCAACAGCCTGTGGATCAGTAATTGCTTCTTGAATTGCCGTTCTCGCGTTTTCAACGATGGCGTATAGTTCGGCCATATGATCGGGATCTTTGGTATTCTCGGCGGTCACGACAGCTTCCTGGACAATACTTTCTAACCCTGCCACTGTGTCGCTTAATTGGCGTGAGTTGACACACGTAAAAGGACCTGTTTTGGGGGTCGGTTGTGTCGGTGACATCTGGACCGTCTTTACAACATGAGGAGAAGCCATGCGCATGTCTCGATGTGGAAACGGAGCAACTGGTTCCGGAGTTTCTGGGATCTCAAGATGATCTGGGACCGGAGCTAGGCTCTCGGCTCGTGGCCGTTGCGCTTCGAGCGATCCTTGTGGATCTTGTATGTTCACAACGGATAGTCGTTTAGTCGAAGCGTGAGGCTTTTCTGGTGCGACGGGTGGGTATTCGTTGACCGGCATCGGAGCTGGTCTTGCCGCAGACGGGGGATGTAATGAGGACGAGTGAGCTCTAGGAAGAGGCTGCTTCCCCGGTGTGGGATCTGAATCGCAGGCACCAAATGTGGGTAAAGAGATTTGAGGATTCTGCATCGGACGACAGGAGAGAGGTGAGACTGCCGCACTTGGTGGTGAGGATGCTTTTTCAGCCGTTTGACCAGGATGAAGAGATGTGGGAGAGGCCATGGTTGCGGGAGAAGTGACTAGTGACGACCTTCCATCTAGCCAAGGAAGTCTTTTCATGTATGGTCGCGGCGCCGCTTTCGAAGGAGTTGAGACTGCAGAGGTCTTTGATTTGATCTCTGCACGAAGCCCTTGGATCCGATTTTCGACCGAAACCATGACTATTGCTTGCCAAAGGTGCTAGGGCTGAGGTTATCTACTAGGATCGCTATAATTTGGGCTGCATCAAATGGTGTTAAAGCAGACGGTAGTTGGTAAGGTGAGATGAGGACTGAATCATGGACAGAAAAGAACGACCAGCTTCTAGAGGACGATAAGCTTGGGTGTGGGAATGTGGAGGAAGCTGGTCGCTAGAAATGATAGGGCAAAGGTCAGAAGGGTACGTTGATTAATGGAGTGAGAACGGATGCGCTCAGAGGCACGGAATGGAAGATGAGGTTCTATATGAGGCATGATCGCACTTTCCGCAACTAACAAGGACACGTGATCACATTCCCACCACCTGATCTCGGACTTACATCTCCATCTTCACCTCCCCTCTCCATCACGCAGCTGTAAATTCGTCTACCTTTTTCGGAACATGAGTGTGTGAAACTTGCGCGGCATCGTACACCCCTTCAACTTCACGACGCTTTTCGGTGCGGACGTGCATCCATACAAGAAGGGCAGTCCATATGGCCACTGTTCACGCAGCAGGCGTCAGTCATAGATTATTGGGGGGGGGGGGGGGGGAAAACCGGGGGTACGAAGGAAGAAAGCGAAAGATTTAAGCAGAAAAAGGACTTACTGGCAATGCTAACCGCAATCATAGCCCACATACCCCTCGTGAAGTATGGCGCAAAGTTGGCGCCGTAAAACACGATGCTCCACCACGCATTGATGGCATTGGATCCCATGTTCATACTCGCAATGACAACAGCACGAAGAGCGTCTTCCTCGTACCGCAGGACGTCATTGGCCCACGCGAAGAAAGTTGCCTGGCACGCATACACACTGCCTGCCCAGTAATACATGCCGAAATGAATTGAAGTATTGTGCGGATAGGCGAGAATCAACGCCGATGTAATGACGCCGGTTATGCCAATCCAGTAGCCGACTTTGCACAAAGATCAGTATTCGTCTCAAAAGTTAGAAACAGAGGGTAACGGAACGGATGGAATACCTAAGTAACGTTTCCCTTGTAGGTAATCTGTAAGGGTAGCCCAGAACAACGTGGACATTATACCCACTGCAGGAACACCAGACGGGTAATTGTTTTTCTGCGCTCTCGTATACTTCTTGGTCGGATGCGCATTCATATACAGCGCAAGCAGCGAATTTGAGCTGAACGACTCGGTCTCGCCTGCCAGGATCCACAGAATAACAAAAAAGTACCAATACCACGTTGAAAAGCAATGCTTCAGGAAACCCACCGAGATTGGGGTACGCTCCGAGACCTCCGGCACACGAGCGATGGCCAGGGCTTTCTCTTCGGCGGTGAGGTACGGTGCCTGCGTGTTTCGCGGGGTATCCGGGAATAGGAAGAATCCATAGATGGCGACGGGGAGCGTGATGATGCCATCGATGATGAAGAGCCAGCGCCATCCTGGGAGACCGTGACGGCCGTCCAAGGAGGAATTGATGCCGGTTTGAATGAAGCCTCCAATCATGGTACCGGCGAGTCCGGATGCCGTGAAGATACCGGAGCGTTTGCCGAGTTCGCTGGCCGTGTACCAAGAACCCAGAATATAGTGGGTACCGACAAAAGTAGAGGACTCGAAAATGGCCTGGAAGAAGCGGATTGCCATGATGTCACGTGGATGTTGCGCTGCTGCTGTGGCCATTGTGCACGCTGCCCATGCTACCTAGAGACGTCGTCAGTATGCATCCTATACACAAAACCACGAAAAACGCACCATACAACTCGGAAAGAACACCCTCGGCTTGATATAATACAACGCGATATTACACGGCACCTGCCCGATCGTATACCCGACCGTAAAGACAGTGTTGATTTGATTCAGCTGGTTTCCCTTGAACCTGAGATCCTGTTGCATACCAGTCACGTACGCATTGGTCAGGTTGGAGCGGTCCAGGTAGTTGAGGAAGTACATCAAGCAGCAGAAGGTCAAGATGAAGAAGTCGAGCTTCTGCACGAGTTTGCGCTCGGCGGGAGACGACTGCGAGCCGCGCAGATATTGAACAAAGCTTGATGCCATGGTGGAGTGCGTGACATTAACTGGTGAGCACTCCAATTCGATGTTGGTGGTGGGTAGTCGAAAGCAAACCCGGGGATCGCGTCGAGGATAAACAGTGACAAGATCAGATGCAACCGTATCGTATCTCGATGAAAAGTGGGATGAGATGCGGGTTACGGAAAGAGATAGGTATCAAAAGTCCCTATCTCTATCTAATCCCAGCGGTTGGCCCCCCTAACTAACTCTTGATAATCCAAGTCTGCGACTGCACCAAACATACGATACGATACCGGTATACTACCCGAACGCTGACTGCCCTGAACGGTTAATGAATCCAGCCTCGGCCCGCGTGGTATCTTCTCCAAACGTCGAACGGCTAACTAGTTATGACAGCCGCTATCTCTACGGCGGGGATTATTCCGCCGAACAATGCCACCCAAGAAACTAGTTCGAACAGACGTGCGATGCGTGACGGACAAGCAGAGACGATGGTACCTTCGCATGTCCTTTCCGTCTGATGAATTGGTTAAACATCTAAGCGGATAACCCAGCAGAGAAACCCGTCTTTTGAGCTTCGCTAGCTTTTCCGAACCATGGCGCGCTAGTTATCACTCCTCAAAGTGGGGTGGCGACGTCGATCCCCAACCTTCACCACACCCGAACCATGACGGACGACGTGCCAGCACGTGGACGAACCGTGCCTTTCCCCAACCAATGCACGTTGTTTTGTACCGAGGGTGGAGAAGGCGTGGAGACTGGAGGGGGTATCTCCGAATTTCGCTCGCATCAAGGCGCTATGCTACCCTGCAGTGCATACATAATGACGATATATCGTAGTTACAAACGATATGCATTCATCTGTACACAAACAGTTTATACCTACCTATTCGCACGATAAATCTTGAACATACATTCACACACTTCATAACATCCAATCCCTCCCTTCCCCTCCCCATAAAAACACAACAAAATGCCCACCCCACCCCCAACCCCTCCCTCCCCCTCCCCATCATCGTCAACATGGGAATCCAAATCCGCCCAAGCACGCACCCATCTCTCCTCCCTCATCCCCCCGGAATTCCGCATCCCCCCTTCCCTCTTCCCACCCGACTCGGTCCTCGATGTGCTCACTTTCGCGCGCGAATCCGAATGGTTGACCCCCCGCGAGCGCGACATCACGGGCAGCACGGCGACGACGATTTTGAGGAATGTAAGGGAAAGGGTGTGGAGCTGTGAAGAGGTTACGAGGGCGTTTTTGAGGAGGAGTGCGGGGTGTGGGGAGTTGGTATGTTTATTTTGATTTTTTATTGTGATAGGGGGGAGGGGGATTTTGAGGGGTGGAAGGGAGGGGTGGTGGATGGGGAGATGTAATTTTGAGAAGGGAAAAGGGGAAAAGAGAATTGGAGGAAGATGAGAAGGGGAATACCCAATCCAACTTCATCCAAGAAGAAGAAGAAACAAGTCCAAACAAAACAACCCACTAACCATTCCAATCCAAACAGACAAACTGCCTCACAGACTTCCTCCCCACCACCGCCCTCGCAACCGCCAAATCCCTCGACGTCCACCTCTCCAAAACCAACATCCCCCTCGGCCCCCTCCACGGCCTCCCCATCTCGCTAAAAGACAACTTCAACATAGCCGGGCACGACAGCACCGTGGGCTTCACCTCCAAAGTCGGCCTCCCTGCGTCCTCCCACTCAACCCTCGTCGACATCCTCACCTCCCTCGGCGCAGTCCTCTACTGCAAAACCAACGTCCCCACCGCAATGATGATTGCTGAGACTGTGAATAATACTTTCGGCCGCACGCTGCACCCGCTCAACCGCAACCTCACGCCGGGTGGATCGTCGGGCGGCGAAGCAGCACTGATCGCGTTTGAAGGATCCCCGTTGGGCGTCGGGACGGATATCGGGGGTAGTTTACGCATCCCTGCGGCGTGTACGGGAATTTTTACCTTACGCCCGAGTTTAGGGCGTTTTACGACGCAGGGGTGCGCGAGTGGGATGGGTGGGCAGGAGGCGGTGGCGAGCGTGAATGGGCCGATGGCGCGGTCGTTGGAGGATATCGTCGTGTACTATGAAGCTGTTGTCGGCGCGAAGCCGTGGGAGCTGGATCCGAAGTGTGTGCCGATTCCGTGGCGCGAGGTGCAGAAGGAGCGGTTGAAGATTGCGGTGTGTTGGGATGACGGGGTCGTGCGGCCTACGCCGCCTGTGACGAGGGCGTTGAGGGAGACGGTGGAGAAGTTGCAGAGGGCGGGGCATGAGGTTGTGGAGTGGGATGCGGGGTTGCATGCTGAGGGGGTAAGGCTGCTGGCGAGGATGTTTGTTGCGGATGGCGGGAAGAGTATACGGAAGGCGCTGGAGGGTACGGGGGAGCCGTGGCGGCCGGAGATGGGGATGTATGAGACGGCGAGGGAGTTGGGCACGTATGAGATGTGGCAGTTGCAGTTGGAGCGGTGGGGGTTTCAGAAGAGGGTTTTGGATCAGTGGAGGGGGTTTGGGGGGTT